>JAMOIN010000824.1:25000-59511 GCA_024666655.1 Dascyllus trimaculatus
GGTTTGACTGGTTTGGCTGGTTTGGCTGGTTTGACTGGTTTGACTGGTTTGACTGGTTGACTGGTTTGACTGGTTTGGCTGGTTTGACTGGTTTGACTGGTTTGACTGGTTGACTGGTTTGGCTGGTTTGACTGGTTTGACTGGTTTGGCTGGTTTGACTGGTTTCACTCTGGTCTCTGAGGCTGTTCTGTCTGATCCTGGAGGGTCCAGACCTCCTGTAAAGGTTCTGATGATAAATCTGAATTCAATAGTCGAACCAACCCAGTGAGTTTAAAGGAATCAGAGGAGAGCAGGTTTCAATCACTGAATTTAATCATTGGTTGGGTTCTGGGTTTGGTTCTGGGCTTTGTTCTGGGTTTAGTTCCAGGCTTGGTTCCAGGCTTGGTTCTGGGTTAGGTTCTGGGTTTTGTTCTGGGTTTGGTTCTGGGTTTTGTTCTGGGTTTGGTTCTGGGCTTGGTTCTGGGCTTGGTTCTGGGCTTGGTTCTGGGTTTGGTTCTGGGCTTGGTTCTGGGTTTGGTTCTGGGTTTTGTTCTGGGTTAGGTTCTGGGTTTTGTTCTGGGTTTAGTTCTGGGCTTGGTTCTGGGCTTGGTTCTGGGCTTGGTTCTGGGTTTGGTTCTGGGTTTTGTTCTGGGTTTTGTTCTGGGTTTGGTTCTGGGCTTGGTTCTGGGCTTGGTTCTGGGTTTGGTTCTGGGTTTTGTTCTGGGTTTGGTTCTGGGTTTTGTTCTGGGCTTGGTTCTGGGCTTGGTTCTGGGTTAGGTTCTGGGTTTTGTTCTGGGTTTGGTTCTGGGTTTTGTTCTGGGTTTGGTTCTGGGCTTGGTTCTGGGCTTGGTTCTGGGTTTGGTTCTGGGTTTGGTTCTGGGTTTTGTTCTGGGCTTGGTTCTGGGCTTGGTTCTGGGCTTGGTTCTGGGTTAGGTTCTGGGTTTTGTTCTGGGCTTGGTTCTGGGCTTGATTCTGGGCTTGGTTCTGGGTTAGGTTCTGGGTTTTGTTCTGGGTTTTGTTCTGGGTTTGGTTCTGGGCTTGGTTCTGGGTTTGGTTCTGGGCTTGGTTCTGGGCTTGGTTCTGGGCTTGGTTCTGGGTTTGGTTCTGGGTTTTGTTCTGGGTTTTGTTCTGGGTTTGGTTCTGGGCTTGGTTCTGGGCTTGGTTCTGGGTTTGGTTCTGGGTTTTGTTCTGGGTTTGGTTCTGGGTTTTGTTCTGGGCTTGGTTCTGGGCTTGGTTCTGGGTTAGGTTCTGGGTTTTGTTCTGGGTTTGGTTCTGGGTTTTGTTCTGGGTTTGGTTCTGGGCTTGGTTCTGGGCTTGGTTCTGGGTTTGGTTCTGGGTTTGGTTCTGGGTTTTGTTCTGGGCTTGGTTCTGGGCTTGGTTCTGGGCTTGGTTCTGGGTTTTGTTCTGGGCTTGGTTCTGGGCTTGATTCTGGGCTTGGTTCTGGGTTAGGTTCTGGGTTTTGTTCTGGGTTTTGTTCTGGGTTTGGTTCTGGGCTTGGTTCTGGGTTTGGTTCTGAGCTTGGTTCTGGGCTTGGTTCTGGGTTTTGTTCTGGGTTTTGTTCTGGGTTTGGTTCTGGGCTTGGTTCTGGGTTTGGTTCTGGGCTTGGTTCTGGGTTTGGTTCTGGGCTTGGTTCTGGGCTTGGTTCTGGGCTTGGTTCTGGGTTTGGTTCTGGGTTTTGTTCTGGGTTTGGTTCTGGGGTTTGGTCTAAATGTGCAGCTGCAGGCATCTTGATCTATCTAAGTTCATAAAGCTGATACGTGTGCAGAGCCGGCTGGTCCATTAAACCAGCGGTCCCCAACCACCGGGCCCTGGGTCATCTGGTACCGAGCCGTGGGTCATCTGGTACCGAGCCGTGGGTCATCTGGTACCGGGCCGTGGGTCATCTGGTACCGGGCCGTGGGTCATCTGGTACCGAGCCGTGGGTCATCTGGTACCGAGCCGTGGGTCATCTGGTACCGAGCCGTGGGTCATCTGGTACCGAGCCTTTTCCCCTGGTCTCCATCATCATCCTGACTGAAGAATCTCTGAGTTATCTCCTCCTTGTTCTGGTTCCACGGAGCTGCAGGACTTTAAAATGAACCTCAGCGAGTTAAACTGAGACGGGAGCTGCTGCCTGGAGTTCAGAAGGTCCCACTGAACATAAGAGGAGAAGCAGGAACTTGGAGATGCTGAGCTGCAGTGAAAGCAGTCAGGTTTTCCAGAAGACGTGTGCTGAGACGAATGTTTGACAGCTCTATGAGAGGGAAGTCGAGGCTTCCAGCTTTTCAAACATGGCTTCAAGCAGCAGGGATCTGCTGAGCGTCAGCAGAGCTTCACTCCTCAACACAGTCCTCCTCCCCTCAGCTCCTCTCATGGCTCCTTCTCTGGCAGGAGAAGCTCATGGCTCCGACTCATTAGCATTTCTAGCTGTGAGACTCTTAGCTGAAGCTAAATGTGCAGCAGACCTCCTCCTCTGGAACTCTGGGTCTGGTAGCTGGAGCTTCACTCAGAGGTTTCCAGATGTCTGATGGATGCTGAAGTTCAGACGTCTGTGCTTCTGACTCCTCCTCTGACACCACCAAGTGCTTCATCAGATGTTCAAGGTCCCCAGAAGATGCATCATTCCATCAACAACAACAACAGCTCACCGGATCCCTGCTGTCCCTGGACTCAGAACAGACACACCTGAACTGGACGTGTTGGAGGAGGTCCAGGACCGGGGCTCAGACAGGTGATGTAACAGGGCCTGGAGATAATCCTCACTTCAGACAGCAGCCGGAGATGAAGAGCAGACAGACGGTGATGGGAGAGAGAGTGGTGAAGCCGCTGACATCCAATTTATCCACAGAGAAGAACCGAGCAGAAGCTGCGACTCATCCGGCTGTAAAATCTCAGTTCTCCCTCAATCACAAGCTGCAGCGCCGAGGTCCAGCCTCAGACTGTCACAGCTTCAGAGGGAATCAACGGCGTCTGGAGTTCAGCAGGAGAAGAGCTGGAGGCTCGGAAGGACGAGGCAGCATCAGTAGCTGTCAGCTGTTCACTTAATCACCAACTCCTCTGGTAATGGATGAATCAGCTTCTCTGACTGCAGCTTCTTTCCTGGTTTCTTTCCTCCTCTCTGACAGTAAACTGAACATCTGCAGGCAAAACCAGACAAATGAGGGAACAGTTGCTGATCTGTGGTTGGTGCTGACGACCTGAAGTAGACAGAGATGAGACTAGTGTGTTAGCAGGCTGGCTCTCTTTTAACCTGCTGGGTCACCATGGTAACTGATGCTGCACAGCTCGATCACCATGGTAACTGATGCCGCACAGCTAGATCACCATGGTAACTGATGCCGCACAGCTAGATCACCATGGTAACTGATGCTGCACAGCTAGATCACCATGGTAACTGATGCTGCACAGCTAGATCTCCATGGCAACTGATGCCACACAGCTCGATCACCATGGTAACTGATGCCGCACAGCTAGATCACCATGGTAACTGATGCTGCACAGCTAGATCACCATGGTAACTGATGCCGCACAGCTAGATCACCATGGTAACTGATGCTGCACAGCTAGATCACCATGGTAACTGATGCTGCACAGCTAGATCACCATGGTAACTGATGCTGCACAGCTAGATCTCCATGGCAACTGATGCCACACAGCTAGATCTCCATGGCAACTGATGCTGCACAGCCTGGTCACCATGGTAACTGATGCTGCACAGCCTGGTTTACCATGGTAACTGATGCTGTGGAGCTAGACCACCATGGTCACTGATGCTGCACAGCTAGATCACCATGGTAACTGATGCTGCACAGCCTGGTCACCATGGTAACTGATGCTGCACAGCTAGATCACCATGGTAACTGATGCTGCACAGCCTGGTCACCATGGTAACTGATGCTGCACAGCTAGATCACCATGGTAACTGATGCTGCACAGCTAGATCTCCATGGCAACTGATGCCACACAGCTAGATCTCCATGGTAACTGATGCTGCACAGCCTGGTCACCATGGTAACTGATGCTGTGGAGCTAACCTGCTCTGGTCCAGGTTCTGTTCAGAGTCTTGGATGTAAACCGGCTCTTCTCTCTGAGTGATTCAGGCTCTCAGCTGGAGTTTAATCTATAAACCTGCTGGGCTTTACATTAGTATTTTTACTGAATGAAGCTGTGAGCCTACAGTAGCACAAACTGTCAGCATCGTGTTTCCACGAGAACCTCCACATGTGAATCAGGTTTCATGTTTGGCTCCGGTCCGATTTAGATTAAAGACTGATCCTTCTGTCTGACCTGTCACAGAGATACTGTTAAGTAAAGTATACAGATTAAGTTCCCGTTGACTGGGCTGAGCGTTGATGCTGCGTCTCCTCCATCATGGGACCTGAATAATGGTCCTTATATTGTTAAAATATAGGACGTTTAAAGTTTAACAGCCCTCTGATTAATACATTAGTCACAATCTGAGCAGGTTCCAGCAGCGTTCCTCTCTGGAGCCTTTTGCTTCGTTTACACAGCTTTCAGAAGCAGCCATTGGTTTGTTTTGGCAGGAAGAAGAGTCACATGACACCTTAAACGTCCTCCTTACAGAGTCTGATGAAGGAAACCGGACTCCCACCATCCTCATACGTCTCTGGCTGAGGCTTTGGGTTTAGTTCAAGCTGCAAACAGTTGAACAAACAGTTCAAGCTGCTGCATGTTGTCTGAGGGCGCTGTGCTGCCAGAACAGGCCTTCCTGAGGGACCCGTGTTGTTCTGGAGTCTTCGGCCCGTCAGAAGGTTCGTGGTGCTTCCTGGATTCAGACTGAAGGAGTCTGAAGGCTTCAGTCTCAGAAGGTGGTTCCATGAGTCTCCATGAGCTGCATTAACCAGAGACTGTGGAGGGAAGCTGAAGATGAGGTTTGTGATGCTGAGCCTCTGTAGGCGTCTCTGTCCGTTATAATCCCAACCTCCAGCTACCAGGTGTGGTTTAAAGGCTTCACCTGGTCAGATCACAGCTGATGTCAGACGTGTCTTTAATGTGTGTCAGACGTGTTTCAGAGGCTTCCTGGTCCTGAAGGGGGACGGTTTGGAAACTGTTGATGTCATAAATGGAACAAATGGAGTCATGCTTGAAGTAAACAGAGGAGACTGATCTAAGTCAGAACTAAGTCCTCACCTCCATCCTCTACTCTACTCTACTCTACTCTACTCTACTCTACTCTACTCTACTCTACTCTACTCTACTCTACTCTACTCTACTCTAATCTACTCTAATCTACTCTATTTACTCTACACTACTTTATTCTACTGTACTCTACTGTACTCTACTGTACTCTACTCTACTCTACTCTAATCTACTCTACTCTACTCTAATCTACTCTAATCTACTCTAATCTACTCTATTTACTCTACACTACTTTATTCTACTGTACTCTACTGTACTCTACTCTACTCTACTCTAATCTACTCTAATCTACTCTACTCTACTCTACTCTACTCTGTTTTACTCTACTCTACTCTACTCTACTCTACTCTACTCTACTCTAATCTAATCTAATCTAATCTAATCTAATCTAATCTACTCTACTCTACTCTACTCTACTCTACTCTGTTCTACTCTACTCTGTTTTACTCTACTCTACTCTACTCTACTCTACTCTACTCTAATTTACTCTAATCTACTCTACTCTACTCTACTCTGTTCTACTCTACTCTACTCTACTCTACTCTACTCTACTCTACTCTACTCTACTCTACTCTAATCTACTCTAATCAACTCTACTCTACTCTAATCTACTCTAATCTACTCTACTCTGTTCTACTCTACTCTACTCTACTCTACTCTACTCTAATCTACTCTAATCTACTCTACTCTGTTCTACTCTACTCTGTTCTACTCTACTCTACTCTACCCTACCCTAATCTAATCTAATCTAATCTACTCTACTCTACTCTACTCTACTCTACTCTACTCTACTCTACTCTACTCTACTCTACTCTACTCTACTCTGTTCTACTCTACTCTACTCTACTCTACTCTGTTCTACTCTACTCTACTCTACTCTACTCTGTTCTACTCTACTCTACTCTAATTTACTCTAATCTACTCTACTCTACTCTACTCTACTCTACTCTGTTCTACTCTACTCTACTCTACTCTACTCTACTCTACTCTACTCTACTCTAATCTACTCTAATCAACTCTACTCTACTCTACTCTAATCTACTCTAATCTACTCTACTCTACTCTGTTCTACTCTACTCTACTCTACTCTAATCTACTCTACTCTACTCTGTTCTACTCTACTCTACTCTACTCTACTCTAATCTACTCTAATCTACTCTACTCTACTCTGTTCTACTCTACTCTACTCTAATCTACTCTAATCTACTCTACTCTACTCTACTCTACTCTACTTTATTCTACTCTACTCTACCCTACTCTACTCTACTCTACTCTACTCTACTCTGTCTCCTCCTTCCTTTACAAACCCCTTCTGTCGTTGTTTCTGCTTTAGGTCTCGTGTCGACATCCGACCTGTAACTTCCTGCTGGAGGTGGAGAAGGACCAGGAGGAGTGTGTGAGGAGGCTGAAGGAGGAGGAAGCCGCCGGCAGCCGGAAAGGTCAGAACCACGGTTAGAGACCTAGAACCTGAACCGGACCTTAAAGGATCGTTCAGGTCCACTTTAACCTGAACCGGACCTTAAAGGATCACTCAGGTCCACTTTAACCTGAACCGGACCTTAAATGATCGTTCAGGTCCACGTTAACCTGAACTGGACCTTAAAGGATCGTTCAGGTCCACTTTAACCTGAACCGGACCTTAAAGGATCACTCAGGTCCACGTTAACCTGAACCGGACCTTAAAGGATCACCCAGGTCCACTTTAACCTGAACCGGACCTTAAAGGATCACCCAGGTCCACTTTAACCTGAACCGGACCTTAAAGGATCGTTCAGGTCCACGTTAACCTGAACCGGACCTTAAAGGATCACTCAGGTCCACGTTAACCTGAACCGGACCTTAAAGGATCGTTCAGGTCCACGTTAACCTGAACCGGACCTTAAAGGATCGTTCAGGTCCACTTTAACCTGAACCGGACCTTAAAGGATCACTCAGGTCCACGTTAACCTGAACCGGACCTTAAAGGATCGCTCAGGTCCACTTTAACCTGAACCGGACCTTAAAGGATCGTTCAGGTCCACTTTAACCTGAACCGGACCTTAAAGGATCACTCAGGTCCACTTTAACCTGAACTGGACCTTAAAGGATCGTTCAGGTCCACTTTAACCTGAACCGGACCTTAAAGGATCACTCAGGTCCACTTTAACCTGAACTGGACCTTAAAGGATCGTTCAGGTCCACTTTAGCCTGAACCGGACCTTAAAGGATCACTCAGGTCCACTTTAACCTGAACCAGACCTTAAAGGATCACTCAGGTCCACTTTAACCTGAACTGGACCTTAAAGGATCGTTCAGGTCCACTTTAACCTGAACCGGACCTTAAAGGATCGTTCAGGTCCACGTTAACCTGAACCAGACCTTAAAGGATCGTTCAGGTCCACTTTAACCTGAACCGGACCTTAAAGGATCGTTCAGGTCCACTTTAACCTGAACCGGACCTTAAAGGATCGTTCAGGTCCACGTTAACCTGAACCGGACCTTAAAGGATCACTCAGGTCCACGTTAACCTGAACCGGACCTTAAAGGATCGTTCAGGTCCACGTTAACCTGAACCAGACCTTAAAGGATCGTTCAGGTCCACGTTAACCTGAACCAGACCTTAAAGGATCGTTCAGGTCCACGTTAACCTGAGATCCATCAGTCTGCTGCCTCCAGACCAAACCAGTCGTGTTGGTTTACCGAACTTTAACTTTTCATTTAGGTTCTAACAGGTTCTAACACATTCAGGTTCTAACAGGTTCTAACATGTTCTAATTGGTTCTGACAGGTTTTGCTAGGTTCTACTAGGTTCTTATATGTTGTAACAGGATCTAATAGGTTTCTAATAGGTTTTAATTGGTTCTAACAGGTTCTAACAGGTTCTAACATGTTCTAATTGGTTCTAACAGGTTTTGCTAGGTTCTACTAGGTTCTTATATGTTGTAACAAGATCTAATAGGTTCTAATAGGTTTTAATTGGTTCTAACATGTTCCAACAGGTTCTAACAGGTTCTAATAGGTTCTAATAGAGGTTCTAATAGAGGTTCTAACAGGTTTTAATAAAGGTTCTAACAGGTTCTAATAGGTTCTAATAGAGGTTCTAACAGGTTCACATTCTAATAGGTTCGAATAGGTTGTATCGGGTTCTAACCAGGTCTTATAGGTTCTAACAGCTTCTAATAACTTTGAATCTTTAAGAAGCTGTTAGAACTTATATTAGAACCCGTTAGAACCTTTTTTAGAACCTCTATTAGAATCTCTATTAGAACCTATTAGAACCTTAATTAGAACCCGTGAGAACCTGTCAGAACCTGTTAGAACCTCTATTAAAACCTGTTAAACCTTCTATTAGAACCCATAAGAACCTGTTAGAACCTATTAGAACCTCTATTAGAACCCGTTAGAACCTCTATTAGAACCCGTTAGAACCTCTATTAGAACCTGATAGAACCTATTAGAACATCTATTAGAACCTCTATTAGAACCTGATAGAACCTATTAGAACCCATTAGAACCTCTATTAGAACCTGTTAGAACCTCTATTAGAACCCGTTAGAACCTCTATTACAACCCGTTAGAACCTCTATTAGAACCTGATAGAACCTATTAGAACATCTATTAGAACCTCTATTAGAACCTGATAGAACCTATTAGAACCTGATAGAACCTATTAGAACCCATTAGAACCTCTATTAGAACCTGTTAGAACCTCTATTAGAACCCGTTAGAACCTCTATTAGAGCCTCTTTTAGAACTTCTATCAGAATATGTATTAGAACCTCTATTAGAACCTGATAGAACCTGATAAAACCTATTAGAACCTGATAGAACCTATTAGAACCTCTATTAGAACCTGATAGAACCTATTACAACCCGTTAGAACCTCTATTAGAACCTGTTAGAACCTCTATTAGAACCTGTTAGAACCTGATAGAACCTATTAGAACCTGATAGAACCTATTAGAACCTCTTTTAGAACTTCTATCAGAATATGTATTAGAACCTCTATTAGAACCTGTTAGAACCTGATAGAACCTATTAGAACCTCTATTAGAACCTCTATTAGAACCTGATAGAACCTATTAGAACACGTTAGAACCTCTATTAGAACATGTTAGAACCTCTATTAGAACCTCTTTTAGAACTTCTATCAGAATATGTATTAGAACCTCTATTAGAACCTGTTAGAACCTGATAGAACCTATTAGAACCTCTATTAGAACCTGATAGAACCTATTAGAACCTGATAGAACCTATTAGAACCTCTATTAGAACCTCTATTAGAACCTGATAGAACCTATTAGAACACGTTAGAACCTCTATTAGAACATGTTAGAACCTCTATTAGAACCTCTTTTAGAACTTCTATCAGAATATGTATTAGAACCTCTATTAGAACCTGTTAGAACCTGATAGAACCTATTAGAACCTCTATTAGAACCTGATAGAACCTATTAGAACCCGTTAGAACCTCTATTAGAACCTGTTAGAACCTGTTAGAACCTTTATTAAAACCTGTTAGAACCTCTATTAGAACCTCTATTAGAACCTGTATTAGAACCCTTTAGAACCTATTAGAACCTCTATTAGAACCTGTTAGAACCCGTTAGAACCTCTGTTAGAACCTATTAGAACCTGTTAGAACCCGTTAGAACCTATTAGAACCTCTATTAGAACCTGATAGAACCTGTTAGAACCCGTTAGAACCTCTGTTAGAACCTATTAGAACCCGTTAGAACCTCTATTAGAACCTGTATTAGAACCCGTTAGAACCTATTAGAACCTCTATTAGAACCTGTTAGAACCCGTTAGAACCTCTGTTAGAACCTATTAGAACCCGTTAGAACCCGTTAGAACCTATTAGAACCCGTTAGAACCTGTGTACGGGCTGTGAGCAAACAGGCTTTTTCCCACCATGTCACGTTGATCTGACTCCTCCTCCTGCTGGTCACATGACCTCCTGACTCATTAAATCTGATGTTATAACGTTGATCTGACTCCTCCTCCTGCTGGTCACATGACCTCCTGACTCATTAAATCTGATGTTATAACGTTGATCTGACTCCTCCTCCTGCTGGTCACGTGACCTCCTGACTCATTAAATCTGATGTTGTAACGTTGATCTGACTCCTCCTGCTGCCTCCTGCTGGTCACATGACCTCCTGATTAGACCAGGTCTCTGTTGGTCCTCTGAGGAGGCCTGAGGACTGTGATCAGTCTGACCTGCAGCGATGAAGACTCACCTGTTGACCTTCACCTTTACACACCGTCTGTCCGCTGCTTTGATCCTCAGGTCAGGAGCAGTGAAGGGACTGAACACCCCGAGCAGGTCTCATGTTTCATCTGGCGTGTAAATAACGAACATGCTACACAGGAAGTCTGAATGTGGACGTGAGGAAGACGTGAAGAACATGTTTGTGTTGGCGACATGCAGAAACCTTTCCTCTGACATCAGCTGGCCCAGAGTGGCTCCCAGCAAACGCTAAATAATTTACCTGTGTGGTTTCTGTCGGACTGGACCAACTGAGGAACATGGGGGAGTTCACTGGTCCTCCAGAACAATGGATTAATCCTGACGTAGACAAACACAAGGAAACACAGACAAACCTCAGCCTAATCAACAGATCAATCAATAATCAATCAGCCTGAGGTGCTACTGGATCACGGCCGTCAATCAGCAGAACATTAAGTCCAAGAATGAAAAGCAGCGTCACAAACTGAACCTCTTCAACAAGACGAAGCTTCCAGCTCACTTTGATGCTCAGGAGCTTCTTTCCTGCTGCTTCCTCTCAGGCTCGTTAATTTAACTCTAATTAAAAGGAATTTCTCACCAGAGAAATCTACGAGCTCATCTGAAGGCCAACGACAGCACATCAGTTATTGATTATTGATAGATGTTTGAGTTAATGAGGCAACTTCAACCTCTGATTATCAGGCTTAAGAACAGATACGACTCAAGACGATGCGATGAGATGAGATGAGATGATATGATGAGAAGCAATGAGATAAAATACAAGATGATATGATACGATGAGATACAATAAGATAAGAGACGAGACGAAATGATGAGATATGATACAATGAGATAGGATGAGATTAGATACAAGGAGATACAATATGATTAGAAACAATATGATGAGATGCGATACGTTGAGATTTGATGAGATACGATATGATAAGAGACGATAAGAGACGATCAACTTTATGGTCACAGCAGCTGGAAACAAATGAGGCATAAAAAAAGCAGGACAATAAAACAAAAGTCCAATAAGGCTAAAAAAAATGAATATATATAAATAAATGATGAGCATACGTGTGGATATGACACATCTGAATATTTAAAAAATATCCCGAATGACATCATCTATCAGCCAGAAACTGTAAAAACTGAAAAACCTGTCAGATTTTCAGTTTTCCACCAGTCCTTGAACTAATCATGTGTGATTAGAATCACTTTGTTCTACAGGTCTAGTTTAGAATCCATCAAACCTGCCTCGTTTGTTGTCTCCCTGTTCTGTAAAAAACTAGAAGTCCTGCGATTCTCAGCACGACTGGAAAACCACGACCGACTGCTGCCACCAACGGTCACATGACACACATTCAGAGTGTCCAGGTTGAACTGCAGGCAGTGTTTCCTCAGAGAACCTGAGAGGAGAATCCAACCTACTGGATCCATGAATGAATGCAGCATCAGAACCAGAGAACAGAGGAGACAGTAGCTGGAGATACATCCAGCACGGAGGAACATCTAGTAGCTGGAGATACATCCAGCATGGAGGAACATCTAGTAGCTGGAGATACATCCAGCATGGAGGAACATCTAGTAGCTGGAGATACATCCAGCATGGAGGAACATCTAGTAGCTGGAGATACATCCAGCATGGAGGAACATCTAGTAGCTGGAGATACATCCAGCATGGTGGAACATCTAGTAGCTGGAGATACATCCAGCATGGAGGAACATCTAGTAGCTGGAGATACATCCAGCATGGAGGAACATCTAGTAGCTGGAGATACATCCAGCATGGAGGAACATCTAGTAGCTGGAGATACATCCAGCATGGAGGAACATCTAGTAGCTGGAGATACATCCAGCATGGAGGAACATCTAGTAGCTGGAGATACATCCAGCATGGAGGAACATCTAGTAGCTGGAGATACATCCAGCATGGTGGAACATCTAGTAGCTGGAGATACATCCAGCATGGTGGAACATCTAGTAGCTGGAGATACATCCAGCATGGAGGAACATCTAGTAGCTGGAGATACATCCAGCATGGAGGAACATCTAGTAGCTGGAGATACATCCAGCATGGAGGAACATCTAGTAGCTGGAGATACATCCAGCATGGTGAAATAAAGCACTTCAAACTCCAAATTTACGCAAAAAACGTCCAAAATGACAAAAAGCAACGTGTTCAAAAGCAGAAATATTGATGGCATGCGAAGACAAAACGACGACAATAAAACAAAAGTCCATAGAAAATGAAGGAGACCAGATGGAAGAACCGAACAGACACAGACCTGTTGCAGAGTTGTTGATTTCACACTTATTAAACGTAGACTGACCTTTGTCAGGAATGTAATCAGAGCCGACAGAGTTAACGTGTTCAGACGTCGTTAATTCAACGATGCTCTGTTCACTTTATACACAAACTGTTCAGGAACCGTAATACTCCTGCTTCAGAGAGCTACGACGTTTATTTCAGAGAGTGCCTGCTCCAGGCTGAGATCTAAACACACCATAAATACTTTAACAACCACAAAACAGATTTCAACATTCTGACTGTCCTTGAACTGCTCATGAGTTAAACCAGGATAATCCATTAAAGTCACTTTAGTTCATGTTTTATTTAGAAATGTGCCAAAATAAAGTGTCTCCTTTAACCAGGACCTGTAAAAAGTAAAACATTAGTGACAAGGTTCCAGTTTATAGATGTTTAGACGAAATGTTTCAGCTTCATTGGTAGGAAACACAACCTGGAGTTCATAGGGGTCTACATGTTGGTGTTCATAGAGGTCTAGATGTTGGAGTTTATAGGGGTCTAGATGTTGGAGTTTATAGGGGTCTAGATGTTGGTGTTCATAGGGGTCTAGATGTTGGTGTTCATAGGGGTCTAGATGTTGGTGTTCATAGGGTCTAGATGTTGGTGTTCATAGGGGTCTAGATGTTGGTGTTCATGGGGTCTAGATGTTGGTGCTCATAGGGTCTAGATGTTGGTGTTCATAGGGTCTACATGTTGGTGTTCATAGGGTCTACATGTTGGTGTTCATAGGGTCTAGATGTTGGTGTTCATAGGGTCTAGATGTTGGTGTTCATAGGGTCTAGATGTTGGTGTTCATAGGGTCTAGATGTTGGTGTTCATAGGGTCTAGATGTTGGTGTTCATAGGGTCTAGATGTTGGTGTTCATAGAGGTCTAGATGTTGGTGTTCATAGAGGTCTAGATGTTGGTGTTCATAGGGTCTAGATGTTGGTGTTCATAGGGTCTAGATGTTGGTGTTCATAGGGTCTAGATGTTGGTGTTCATAGGGGTCTAGATGTTGGTGTTCATAGGGGTCTAGATGTTGGTGTTCATAGGGTCTAGATGTTGGTGTCCATAGAGGTCTAGATGTTGGTGTTCATAGGGGTCTAGATGTTGGTGTTCATAGGGTCTAGATGTTGGTGTTCATAGGGGTCTAGATGTTGGTGTTCATAGGGTCTAGATGTTGGTGTTCATAGGGGTCTAGATGTTGGTGTTCATAGGGGTCTAGATGTTGGTGTTCATAGGGTCTACATGTTGGTGTCCATAGGGGTCTAGATGTTGGTGTTCATAGGGTCTAGATGTTGGTGTTCATAGGGGTCTAGATGTTGGTGTTCATAGGGTCTAGATGTTGGTGTTCATAGGGGTCTAGATGTTGGTGTTCATAGGGGTCTAGATGTTGGTGTCATAGGGGTCTAGATGTTGGTGTCCATAGGGTCTACATGTTGGTGTCCATAGGAGTCTAGATGTTGGTGTCCATAGGGGTCTAGATGTTGGTGTTCATAGGGTCTAGATGTTGGTGTTCATAGGGGTCTAGATGTTGGTGTTCATAGGGTCTAGATGTTGCCATAGGGGTCTAGAGCGTTAAGGCCCATAGGGGTCTAGATGTTGGTGTCCATATGGTTCAGATGTTGGTGTCCAGATAGGTCTAGGATGGCCATGTCCATAGGGCTCCAGATGCTGGTGTTCATAGGGTCTAGATGTTGGTGTTCAGTAGGGTCTAGATGTTGGTGTTCATAGGAGTCTAGATGTTGGGAAGTTCATAGGTCTAGATGTTGGTGTCCATAGGGGGTCTAGATGTTGGTGTTCATAGGGTCTAGATGTTGGTGTCCATAGGGTCTAGATGTTGGTAACCATAGGGGTCTAGATGTTGGTGTTCATAGGGTCTAGATGTCATGTTCAGGGTCTAGATGTTGTTGTTCATAGGGTCTAGATGTTGGTGTTCATAGGGTCTAGATGTTGGTGTTCATAGGGGTCTAGATGTTGGTGTTCATAGGGGTCTAGATGTTGGTGTTCATAGGGGTCTAGATGTTGGTGTTCATAGGGGTCTAGATGTCGGTGTTCATAGGGGTCTAGATGTCGGTGTTCATAGGGGTCTAGATGTCGGTGTCCATAGGGGTCTAGATGTCGGTGTTCATAGGGTCTAGATGTTGGTGTTCATAGGGGTCTAGATGTCGGTGTTCATAGGGGTCTAGATGTCGGTGTTCATAGGGTCTAGATGTTGGTGTTCATAGGGGTCTAGATGTTGGTGTCCATAGGGGTCTAGATGTCGGTGTTCATAGGGTCTAGATGTTGGTGTTCATAGGGGTCTAGATGTTGGTGTTCATAGGGGTCTAGATGTTGGTGTTCATAGGGTCTAGATGTTGGTGTTCATAGGGGTCTACATGTTGGTGTCTTATAGAGGTCTAAGCATGTTGGTGTTCATAGGGGTCTAGATGTTGGTGTTCAAGGAGGTCTAGATGTTGGTGTCTGTTAGTCCAGATGTTGGTGTTCATAGGGGTCTACATGTTGGTGTTCATAGGGGTCTACATGTTGGAGGCTATAAGGTCTAGATGTTGGGTGCCCACAGGTCTCAGGATGTTGGTGTTCATAGGGGTCTAGATTTTGCTTGGTGTTCATAGGGTCTAGATGTTGGTGTTCATAGGGGTCTGGTGTTCATAGGGTCTAGATGTTGGTGTTCATAGGGTCTAGATGTTAAGTTCAAGTAGGTCTAGATGTTAGTAATTCATAGGGTCTAGATGCTGGTGTTCCAAGTAGGTCTAGATGTTGGTGTTCATAGGGGTCTAGATGTTGGTGTCTTCATAGGGGTGTAGATGTTGGTGCTCACAGGGGTCTAGATGTTGGTGTTCCTTTCATAGGGGTCTAGATGTTGGTTTTCATAGGGGTCTAGATGTTGGTGTTCATAGGGGTCCAGATGTTGGTGTTCACAGGGGTCTAGATGTTGGTTTTCATAGGGGTCTAGATGTTGGTGTTTATAGGGGTCTAGATGTTGGTGTTCATGGGGGTCTAGATGTTGGTGTTCATAGGGGTCTAGATGTTGGTGTTCATAGGGGTCTAGATGTTGGTGTCCATCGGGTCTAGATGTTGGTGTTCATAGGGTCTACATGTTGGTGTCCATAGGAGTCTAGATGTTGGTGTTCATAGGGTCTAGATGTTGGTGTTCATAGGGGTCTAGATGTTGGTGTTCATAGGGTCTAGATGTTGGTGTTCATAGGGTCTAGATGTTGGTGTTCATAGGGGTCTAGATGTTGGTGTTCATAGGGTCTACATGTTGGTGTCCATAGTGGTCTAGATGTTGGTGTTCATAGGGGTCTAGATGTTGGTGTTCATAGGGGTCTAGATGTTGGTGTTCATATGAGTCTAGATGTTGGTGTCCATAGTGGTCTAGATGTTGGTGTTCATAGGGGTCTAGATGTTGGTGTTCATAGGGGTCTCGATGTTGGTGTTCATAGGGTCTAGATGTTGGTGTTTATAGGGGTCTAGATGTTGGTGTTCATAGGGGTCTAGATGTTGGTGTTCATAGGGGTCTAGATGTTGGTGTTCATAGGGGTCTAGATGTTGGTGTTCATAGGGTCTACATGTTGGTGTCCATAGTGGTCTAGATGTTGGTGTTCATAGGGGTGTAGATGTTGGTGTTCATAGGGGTCTAGATGTTGGTGTTCATAGGGGTCTAGATGTTGGTGCTCATAGGGGTCTAGATGTTGGTGTCCATAGTGGTCTAGATGTTGGTGTCCATAGGAGTCTAGATGTTGGTGTCCATAGTGGTCTAGATGTTGGTGTTCATAGGGTCTAGATGTTGGTGTTCATAGGGTCTAGATGTTGGTGTTCATAGGGTCTAGATGTTGGTGTTCATAGGGTCTAGATGTTGGTGTTCATAGGAGTCTAGATGTTGGTGTTCATAGGGTCTAGATGTTGGTGTCCATAGGGGTCTAGATGTTGGTGTTCATAGGGTCTAGATGTTGGTGTCCATAGGGTCTAGATGTTGGTGTCCATAGGGGTCTAGATGTTGGTGTTCATAGGGTCTAGATGTCGGTGTTCATAGGGTCTAGATGTTGGTGTTCATAGGGTCTAGATGTTGGTGTCCATAGGGGTCTAGATGTTGGTGTTCATAGGGTCTAGATGTTGGTGTTCATAGGGTCTAGATGTTGGTGTTCATAGGGTCTAGATGTCGGTGTTCATAGGGGTCTAGATGTTGGTGTTCATAGGGGTCTAGATGTTGGTGTTCATAGGGTCTAGATGTTGGTGTTCATAGAGGTCTAGATGTTGGTGTTCATAGGGTCTAGATGTTGGTGTTCATAGGGTCTAGATGTTGGTGTTCATAGGGTCTAGATGTTGGTGTTCATAGGGTCTAGATGTTGGTGTTCATAGGGTCTAGATGTTGGTGTTCATAGGGGTCTAGATGTTGTGTTCATAGGGTCTAGATGTTGGTGTTCATAGGGTCTAGATGTTGGTGTTCATAGGGTCTAGATGTTGGTGTTCATAGGGTCTAGATGTTGGTGTTCATAGGGTCTAGATGTTGGTGTTCATAGGGTCTACATGTTGGTGTTCATAGGGGTCTAGATGTTGGTGTTCATAGGGTCTAGATGTTGGTGTTCATAGGGGTCTAGATGTTGGTGTCCATTGGGGTCTAGATGTTGGTGTTCATAGGGTCTAGATGTTGGTGTTCATAGGGGTCTAGATGTTGGTGTTCATAGGGTCTAGATGTTGGTGTTCATAGGGGTCTAGATGTTGGTGTCCATAGTGGTCTATTAGGACGTTCTATTTTTCACTAATCTAAATCCTTTCTGAGTTGTTTTGGACGAAGCTGAAGTGATTTCTGACTCATTTTGTGTCGTTTTGGACGTATTTAATGTGTTGTTGAGTCATTTTGAACCATTTTTAAGTCTCTTGTTATTTTAGACAGAGTGCAGAATAGTTTCCAGCAGATCAGAATGATTGGTCGATTGACTACCAGAGGACACATCTTTGATTATTGGTCCTTCCAAATGGAAAAAAGTGTTAATTGAAATATTCCATCACGATCCCTCACTGGCTTCCCACCACTGAGCTGAACCTGGGTTAATCTGGAAACTGGTGTACGTGGAGCTGAACCTGCAGGACCCTGAAGTCAGTCTGTTAAACTAAGGGATGGTGTTCAGTCGACCTTCACTTTGTACCGACCGGTGAGGTCCAGGAGGATCTCTGCCCTCCAGATGTGACGGATCACTGAGAGCTACTTTATGCACCGACGGCTTCAGAGATGCTTCTCAGCTGATTTCGACATGTTGTTCTCTGTTATTTCAGGTCCTCTCACCCCACCGGCGTTTCTTCTCCATCTAAAAATAACGTCTGATGGAATCTGAGTGCAGGCTTTTATGAAGAGGTCAAGACCAGAATAGGCTTCGGTTCCTACAGTAATGGATCAGCCGCCGTTAGTCCTCCGTCCAACAAGACGATCTAGAGAAGTCGTCTCCAGTCAGCCGGAGAGGATTTAATACAAGATAAAACAGGAAAAACTAGAAAGTTAGAAAACAAAAGAGCAAGTTCATAATGAAAAAGAAGAACTAAAAGGAGTGAAAGCAACAAGGAGGACAAGGAGTAGGGAGGAGATTAAAGGAAGGGAATTCTGGGTATTTAGGTGCAAAACAATAAACGTGAGGAAAGATCAAGTTCAAGAGTTAAAGTCTTAACCTTCAGTCTTCTGTTCACTGATCTGTTGTTTGGGACCCAAAACTCAGTTCTGTCAAATATATTGGATGAGTTTTAAGAACTTCATTTGTTTGGAAGTTATCCTCAGAAACACCTGTGAAGACATTTAAAGGTTCAGTATCTCCAGAAATAAAACTAACAGACATGAAACGTGATGAGAACAGACAGAAAGTATTATTTTAATGTGTGCATTTTATCTATATACACATACACCGATCAGGTATAACATCATGACGACCTTCCTAATGCTGTGTTGGTCCCCCTTAAAATGCTCTGAACCATTGGACCAGAGGACCTCTCAGGGGGTCCTATGGGGTCTGGAACCACTGGATCCTTTGGCTACTCTGCCTTGTGCAGTGGGGCCTCTGTCAATCCAACTGGTTCCACTGCATCCTGTTGATGCTTGATTAGAATGGGCTGTAGGAAGTCTGGAGGTCACATCAACATGTTGGACCATTGTCATGTTCCTCCACATGTTCCTGATTGGTTGGTGTTGTTGGGATTTCCATCAGCATGAGGGAGTGTGTTTGTTGTGGGACCATGTTTATTTGGTGTCTAAGTCTGATCAAGGTTCTCCATCAGAACACCACATAGAACCATTATGATCAGTGATATTCACTCCACCTGTCAGAGGTCAGGATGTTTTTGTGCAGGTTTCTTCACAATAATTCAACAGTTTTATGTGAAAACTTCTGCAAATATGCAAAACATTTGTCATTTAACAAACTGTTTGTTATATTGTAGTTAATGTAGTTTTAGAAATATCTGTAAAGTAATAAACCTGAACCTAATGTTATCACCTGTTAAATATAAAGAAGTATTTGAGACATCAGCACCTGTTTGTGACTGTGTTTATGGTAATTCACAGTTTTGTTGTATTTTTATTTCATAGTCAGTTAAATACTAATCATCTGCTGGAGTATGACTGGTTTTAGCCTTCTGATCTGATGTTTGTCTGAAGAGAAGCGTCTTTAAATGTCTTCTTTAACATGAACGTTCTACTCATGAAACCACGTTTGGTTCTGACAGAACCCGGATGCAGAGGAACCTGGGACAACATTGCATGCTGGGAGCCGGCTGAGTTTGGACAGACCGTCACCATCGCGTGTCCTCGAGTCCTCAGGACCGTGTTCGGAAGAGACGGTGAGTTCAGGGACTGAGCTGTGGACGGTTTTCTGCAGACAGCAGCAGGTTTTTATTGCTCATCTGAAGGAATCTGCTCTGAAAAGAATCAGACGTTGGAGGATATCAGGTGGTTTGGGTCAGAACCTTCAGATCGGCAGCCTGTTGGGTTTGTCCTTCATCACTAATACTGACGGCACCTGAGAACCAGACGTCCTCACCCTATAATACCGTGGCTGTCATATTTGATACGTACATTTCTGATTTTTATGTCGTCACCATGTGGTAGAAACTTTGTATAGTGACGTGTAACGATGCAGATGTTACAGATGTAGGTTTTTGTTATTGCCTGGATAACATGTAATACCTGAAGTATGAAAGATGATACAAACACATGCAAATAATTTAGTTTATTTTATTTTTACATTTGGTTAAAGGGCAAAATAAAGACTTCAGAATCCAAAGATTAGAATTTTTATCAGTTATTTCTTGCGTCAGGCATCACAGGGCTTAAAGCCAAACACAGTAGAAGCTGGTCAGTGGATGAATTCATACTGAAAATGAGGATTCGCTGCATGTAAAACTGTAGTTTCACCTTAAACAGCTGCAGCAGTGAATCTAATGTATGACATAGAGTTTAGAGCACAAACTGAATCTCTTGTTTTCTACTTTTGGTGTGTTCTTCCTCATCACACGTCTGCACTGTAATATTACCATCTTCCATCCTCTGTGATGTGTTTGAGCTTCACTGCTGGATCCTCCAGCAGTGAAACAGACTGTAAGGCTCAGAGCATCAGCAGCTGTGAATCACTGCTGGCTGTGGAAACTCTGATAGCTTCAGCTGTGTTTAGTCTGCACACGGGGCTGGAGCGTCCACTGAGGCAGAAGTGTGTCACTTCCAGTCGGCGAGCAAACAGCGCTTCACGCTTTCTGCTCTGGGTTCTGGGGGTTTCCAAAGGGAGCTGAGGTCCCAACGTACTGCAGGGATTCTGGTGTCAGGAGTTTACTGTCGGCCGGACGTGGAGCCGGACCAGAAGGAGACTCACAGGACTTAGTT
This sequence comes from Dascyllus trimaculatus, assembly GCA_024666655.1. Classification (NCBI taxonomy): domain Eukaryota; kingdom Metazoa; phylum Chordata; class Actinopteri; family Pomacentridae; genus Dascyllus; species Dascyllus trimaculatus. Next base: position 45,486 of record JAMOIN010000824.1, read on the forward strand.
TCCTCCAGAGCTGGTTGATTCTTTAAGATATCAGCTGGTCTTCATGCTGTGGTCCAGTTCATATTTATGTTCTTGTAGTGGTTTTCTTCTGTATCTCTACTACTAACCCTAACCCAGGCCACAGCTTATTATCCGGAGTCAGTTCAGTGTAAAACATTCACATCAAAGAGGATCTCAGAGCATGAAGGTGGATGATCACGTCTGTTAGCTTCTCTCCTGCTCTCTGTGCTCATTAAACTGCATGTTAATACACGATACAGCTGTTCTCGTTTCCAGATGTTTCTGTTGTCAGACAGCAGGACGAGGATGAACCAGTGGAGCTAATTAAACTCCATGTTAAGTCCTGATTCTATAATCAGCAACACCATCAGCTGAATGTTCACAACCCTCAGCTGATGAATCAGTGCTGCACCTTCTTCTGGTGTTTGCTGGAAAAGCACAAGAAGTGAGTTTCACTGTTTGAAGGTGTTTGTCAGGAGAAGTTAATCTGCTGCATTTCTTCTCTCTCAGGGAACATCAGCAGAAACTGCACAGCAGCCGGGTGGTCGGAGGTTTTCCCCAACATAAGCAGTGTTTGTGGGTCAGACACAAGCCAGGACAAGGTACAGTAGACCTCTGGGTGGCTGTAAATGTCACCGATGAATCCTGAGTGCAGCAGGAGCAGAAGCTGCAGCACAACAGGGAGCATTGGTGGCTGTAATTGACGAAGCCTGCAGGGCTGCCGATTAATTAACGGCAGTTAGTGGTGAAGGGCTGCATCTTTAAAAGGTCAATGGTGTGATACATCACTGAGTGTGTGTGTGTGTGTGTGTGTGTGTGTGTGTGTGTGCCCTTGCGTTCCTATCTAACAGTGGCCTTCGGCATCATTACACACTCACCAAGTGAGGCCTTCGTTACCAAACGGGGACATTTTTCCGGTGTCCTCTTGGTCATCATGCTTTAAACCATGTCTGAAGCCTTCTAGTGAAGTTCTGTGCATGGCGTTAGTGCATGCAGCCAAGTAACCAAGCCAACCAAGCCAACCAAGTAACCGAGTAACCAAGTAACCAAGTAACCAAGTAACCGAGTAACCAAGGAACCAAGCCAACCAAGTAACCAAGCCAACCAAGTAACCGAGTAACCAAGCCAACCAAGTAACCGAGTAACCAAGCCAACCAAGCCAACCAAGCCAACCAAGTAACCAAGCCAACCAAACCAACCAAGCCAACCAAGTAACCAAGCCAACCAAGTAACCGAGTAACCAAGTAACCAAGTAACCAAGCCAACCAAGCCAACCAAGCCAACCAAGTAACCGAGTAACCAAGTAACCAAGCCAACCAAGCCAACCAAGCCAACCAAGCCAACCAAGTAACCAAGTAACCAAGCCAACCAAGCCAACCAAGCCAACCAAGTAACCGAGTAACCAAGTAACCAAGTAACCAAGTAACCGAGTAACCAAGGAACCAAGCCAACCAAGTAACCAAGCCAACCAAGTAACCGAGTAACCAAGTAACCAAGTAACCAAGTAACCGAGTAACCAAGGAACCAAGCCAACCAAGTAACCAAGCCAACCAAGTAACCGAGTAACCAAGCCAACCAAGCCAACCAAGTAATCAAGCCAACCAAGCCAACCAAGCCAACCAAGCCAACCAAGCCAACCAAGTAACCAAGTAACCAAGCCAACCAAGTAACCGAGTAACCAAGTAACCAAGTAACCGAGTAACCGAGTAACCAAGTAACCAAGTAACCAAGCCAACCAAGTAACCGAGTAACCGAGTAACCAAGGAACCAAGCCAACCAAGTAACCAAGCCAACCAAGTAACCAAGTCAACCAAGTAACCAAGTAACCGAGTAACCAAGCCAACCAAGTAACCGAGTAACCGAGTAACCAAGGAACCAAGCCAACCAAGCCAACCGAGCCAACCAAGCCAACCAAGTAACCAAGTAACCAAGTAACCAAGTAACCGAGTAACCGAGCAACCGAGTAACCAAGGAACCAAGGAACCAAGCCAACCAAGCCAACCAAGCCAACCAAGCCAACAAGAAAAAACTAATTAAGGAAATGGACCAAGTGACTTGTGCAGTGTTTGTATAAAGGAGAGTTTTTTTAAGGTTTAGAACTTTATACTAACACTTTTAAAGACTTACTACCAAGTCATTTGCATGAACAGACACTGTTCCATTGCAGACTATGGAGGCCCCTCTTTGACATGTAGACGTCAGTCAGGGTCAGTTTTATAAATCAGACTGTTGGGTCTCCAGTCGTTACCTTCACATTTGACCACCGTCTGTCTGGAAGATGCAGGTTTCACCAATCATCTGTTAAAGTCCTGACATTTTGTCAAACACACTGTTCTGACATCATCAGGTTTCTTCTGCTCGACCTTCAAACTCTGATGTTTATGAAGATGTTTGTGAAATTTTAGCTTCACATATTTAAAAAGTAAAATAAACCACCTGGAGATCCACTTTTAGCTGGTTCTTTCTCACATTAAATTTGGTTCTGTCGATGAGAAATATCAGAGGACCCTTCTGAGGAACTATCAAACTATCTTTGATAGTTCCTCAGATATCGTTGGGTTGTTGTTTTTGAATGAACCTGCTGGAGGCGAGTCGACGGGGAGATTTAAACCAAAAATGATCTGCAATTTAACAAACTGTTAATATTTCATGCTGTATATATTCCAGGAAGATCAGAGACAAAGAAATGATTAAAGATGGAGTAAATGTTTATTTTCCTAATGGATTCTGACTTTAATGCATTTTGGTGCACGTTTAGTGTTAAACCTCCTCTCAGGTCGTTGATTTAACTCCTGAAAACGTTGATTCCGTTCCAGGTTTAGATCCTAAACCTCGACGTCTGCCTCCACATCATTTAAAGGCTGTGACAGGAAGTGTGTTTGTGGTGTTCGATGATGCTCATGACGATGTTTGTTGTGTTTTTACATCCTTCAAGTACAGAGACGTTGAGCACGATGATGTGGACAGACCCTTTTCATGATGTCCTCGATGTCTGTCGAGGAAAACAGCTTGATCCAGATGAACAGGGATATTATTATTGGACTGCAGGCTGTAACTACACACTGTCATTTAAATGCAGATGAAACATGAGTCCTGTTGGATAAAGGACTCAGACTGCTGCTTCTCGACCACGTCCAGTCCAGCGGGCGTCTGGAGCTCCGTAGACCAGTCCTGGTTTGTGTACTTCTTTCTGTTTTGTCTTCCTGTCAGTTCTGGGAAGCAGCAGAAGCAGAGTTTGGGGCGTTCAGGGTGTCTGGTCCCTTTCATTGTGCTGCTGTCCTCTTTTCACTGCTACAGTTCAATCTGGGTCACGACTGCTCCAGTCCTGAATCAGCCTTTGTTCTCGTGTGGCCCTCTATCGGTTTCTCCTCTGGGTTTCTGTGGTGTCTCACTTCACGTCTGTCTGATGTTCAGTCGGTCAACAGGCCTCATGAAACCTAGACGTGGTCCTTGTTTCACGTTGGATTTTACAGGACAAACAAACAGAAGAGCTCGTTAATGATGTGAAGTTCAACTCAGTAAAAGAGGAAGGTTCTGGGAAAAGTCACACCAACAACTGACCTGGAATCATTTTCTGCTCTTCATTTAATTTTGACTCCTTGACGGCTGAATTTATTTACAATCATATAAATAAGAATTATTTGTGTTTTTGCTGTCAAGCTGATGCTAAATGAAGTGGAGATAGTTAGTTTGTCTACAGCACATAGAAAAATGTAGGGGAGTTGGTTCTCCAAGTGAAGGAGTTCAAGTATCTCAAGATCTTGTTCTTGAGTGACGGGAAAATGGAGCGTGAGGTGGACAGGAGGCTTGGTGCATGAAGGCGTTGTACCGGACCGTCTCCATCTACCAGTCCATCCACCTTACAACCCTCACCTGTGGTCATGAGCTCTGGGTAGAGACCCAAAGAACCAGATCAGGGTACAAGAGGCTGAAATGAGCTTCCTCCTCAGGGTGTCTGGACTCAGCCTTAGAGATAGGAGGAGGAGATCAGAGTAGAGCCGCTGGTCCTTCATGTCTAAAGGAGCCAGATGAGGTGGTTTGGACATCTGATCCGCCTGGGAGGAGACCCCGGGGTAGACCCAGAACCCCTGGAGGGATTATGTATGTCGTCTGGCCTGGAAACGCCTCAGGATCACACAGGAAGAGATGGAAAGTGTTGCTGGGAGGAGGGACGTCTGGAATGACCTGCTTCATCTGCTGCCTCCACGACCCGACCAGGATAAGAGGAAGAAGATGGATGGATGGATGGATGGATGGATGGATGGATGGATGGATGGATGGATGATGGATGATGGATGGATGGATGATGGATGGATGGATGGATGGATGGATAATGGACGGATGGATGGATGATGGATGATGGATGGATGATGGATGATGGATGGATGGATGGATGGATGGATGGATGGATGGATGGGTGGATGGATGGATGGATGATGGATGGATGGATGGATGGATGGATGGATGGATGATGGATGATGGATGGATGGATGGATGGATGGTTGGTTGGATGGATGGATGGATGGATGGATGGATGGATGGATGGATGGATGGTTGGTTGGATGGATGGATGGATGGATGGATGGATGGATGGATGGATGGATGGATGGTTGGTTGGATGGATGGATGGATGGATGGATGGATGGATGGATGGATGAATGATGGATGGATGATGGATGATGGATGATGGATGGATGGTTGGTTGGATGGATGGATGGATGGATGGATGGATGGATGAATGATGGATGGATGATGGATGATGGATGGATGATGGATGATGGATGATGGATGGATGATGGATGATGGATGGATGATGGATGATGGATGATGGATGGATGATGGATGATGGATGATGGATGATGGATGATGGATGGATGGATGATGGATGGATGGATGGATGATGGATGATGGATAGAAGGACATCAAATATCTTCTAAACTAACATGGTTTTAAAAATGAGAAATGAAGGTCATTGAAGTCTGAGGCTTTCTGAACAACAGTATCTGAGGAGGTGTTGAAGGTGAAGCCTGAGATGTTCTCTGTTATCTGTGATCATGATTCAGATTGTGTTCTCTGCAGCTGGTCTTCTACCTGGTCGTTCAGACGTTGTACACTCTGGGCCACAGTCTGTCTCTGGTCGCCCTCACCACAGGCAGCGCCATCCTCTGTCTGTTCCGGTAAGACTGAATGTGATCCTATCAGACTTTAAATGAAGAAGTTCTCAACACTGTTTCATTCCACAGCTTCACCTTAACAGACACGTTTAGTTTGTTGTTCTGTGTTTGCTGCTCAAAACTACTGAGGTTGGTTTCACAGTTTAAGAGTTGCTTAACTACGACTGATGATAACTGTGACCTGGATGGTTGAAACCTTCACAGACACCACAGAACACAGTTTTCTACAGATTATCCAAAGACGCAGCGACAGTGTTGGTTTCTACCTGAAATGAAACCATTAAAACTGTGAATTGTGTTGCAGGAAAACCCTTCCTGGTGTCAACAGGCGGTTTGGTTTGTAAATAATATGATGCTAGAACACAGTCATGGGGTAACACTGAGTCACTCGGCGTACCAACGAAGAAGAAAGCATCACTGAGTTCTCCGTGGCTGATAGCTGCATGCTAACCCGCTCTTAGTTTTTGCTATTCTGTGTATTTTTTGCCCTTTGTTATGGCTCCCAGGCGTAAGGCAGACTCTTCTGATGGCAGCGCTTCGACGAAAATGAAAGTCATCATCATGGAAGTGAAATGCGACGTTGTAAAGCCTCTGAACGGGGAGGAACGTCGACGAGCTTTGGCCTTGTGTTAGACATGAGTCGTTCGATGGTCACGATGATCATCAAGGACAAGATAACGGCTGTATTTTAAATGCCGTTATGTGTTGTGCGCAGTGTGAGTGATTTAAGGTATTAATTTAGATGTAATTTAGGTATAAATCCGACTTACAGTGAAACTCCTCCTAAAACGCGTCGTAGCAACGGATCTCATTCGTTAACCGAGGATGTAGTTAAAATTCTTCTATATTTAAATAAACAGTGATAAAACAAAGCATAGTCAATAAAGATATTGTGGTTTTATGATTCTGTTATATATAAGTGAACACACACTTTTTATACTCTATTTATTTCATTTCTACAGAACCGTTACAGTTCTGCTAAACGCTAAAGACACATGACGCTAATGTTTTATAGCCCCAACAGAAGATGTACCTCATTGGTGTTGATCTTCTATATTGTAGTTATTCTTTAAGACTTCTGCTGGAAACAAAACAAAACTTGGTATAACCTCGCCGAGGACACGGTTTACCCCGAGGTATGAACCTGCCGGTGCCGTCTGATGGTCTGGGGTGTATTCTGGTCCAGGAGAAGCCGGGTGGAGTTTGGTCTGATGCACCTGGGCCTTTAGTTTCTGTCCTCTGACATCATATATGTGCTATGAACAGCCTTGAACAAAGCGTCTCGGTCTGCATTGTCGTTGTTTCAGCGTCTCATCATGAAGCTACTTCCTGTTTGTGTGCAGGAAGCTCCACTGCACCAGGAACTACATCCACCTCAACCTGTTCGTGTCCTTCATCCTGAGAGCCGTGGCCGTCCTGGTCAAAGACGACATCCTCTTCAACCGGACCTCGCAGTGCTCCAGCCAGGCGTCACTGGTGAGGCTGCCGCCGCCGCCGCCGCCGCCGTCACCCGGCGAGTCGAGCTGCTCTCTCAGATGTTAGCAGAACGAAGGCAGCTGAAGAAAATAAAATGAAAAATGTAAATTAGGTTTTGCAGAAAAGCGACTTGACAGATTCCAACCTGCTTGATTTCAGCTTCTTGTTGTCAACAGAATATAATTTACAGCAGATCAGTTCATTTATTCTCTCCTCTCCAGTCTCAGTCTTTGGTAGCAGGAGTGATTCACTCAGCAGAGGGCAGTTGGATCCTCTCAGTTCTAACTGACTGGTGGGGAGGCCCAGGAGGTCATTCTCTCTCTGAAATCACACGGTTAATTTCCCTTTAAGAACCCAAGAGACATGTCACTCAAGGTGCTGATGGTACTGAAACTACCTGGGGAGGTTCAAATTAGTTCAATTGTTGATGGTCGTAAAGCTGCCTTGAAAGGAATACTCAAGTTTTGGATCGTAGCTGTTGTATAACTGCTTGGGGATGGATTAGTGAAGATGTTGATGGTCGTGAAACTACCTGGGGAGGGACGGCTCAAATCGTTGATAGTCGTAAGACGAAAAGGAATACTCAAGTTGTTGGTTGTTGTTGTCGTAAAACTAGTTGGTGAATGATGTCTTAGAGTGTTGATGGTGATAAAACTGCCTGGGGAGGCAAGGTTTAAGGTGGTGGTGAAACTGACAGGGAAGAATTCTCAAGGTGCTGATTATGGTAAAACTGCTGGGGTGGGATGACTTAAAGTGATAATATTTGTAAAACTGGCTGGGGAGGGATTGATCATGGTTATTTATGACATTTGTAAAACTGCCTTGGGAAGAAATACTGAAGATGAAGATGATGGTAAAACTGTCTGAGGATGGAAGATTCCAGGTGTTACTGATTCCAGGTGATGAAACTGCCTGGGGTGGGATGGTTCATGGTAACGGAGGATTGTATTATAAGCATCTAATAAGTGATGTCATAGACCTCCTTCTCTGTTTAAACAAATCCCTCCCCAGGCAGTTTCTTCACCACCATCACCACCTTGAGTCATCCCTCCCCAGGCAGTTTCTTCACCACCATCCTCACCTTGAGTCGTCCCTCCCCAGGCAGTTTATTCACCACCATCACCACCTTGAGTCATCCCTCCCCAGGCAGTTTCTTCACCACCATCACCACCTTGAGTCATCTCTCCCCAGGCAGTTTCTTCACCACCATCACCACCTTGAGTCATCCCTCCCCAGGTAGTTTATTCACCACCATCCTCACCTTGAGTCATCTCTCCCCAGGCAGTTTCTTCACCACCATCACCACCTTGAGTCATCCCTCCCCAGGTAGTTTATTCACCACCATCCTCACCTTGAGTCGTCCCTCCCCAGGCAGTTTCTTAACCACCATCACCACCTTGAGTCATCCCTCCCCAGGCAGTTTCTTCACCACCATCACCACCTTGAGTCATCCCTCCCCAGGTAGTTTCACCCCCATTCACATCGTTAGTGATGTGCCTGTTGGGTTCTTAAAGGGAAACTAACCGTGTGGTTTCGGAGGGAACAACCTCCTGGGACTCCCCACCAGTCATGTTCAGCCCAGCAGGAGGACCAGACCTGAGGCTGAGTGAAGCTGGTCCAGCTCTTGACCCTCCAGGTGCCTCTCTGATGTGTGTTCTTCAGGTGGGATGTAAAGCCAGCCTGGTGTTCTTCCAGTACTTCATCATGGCCAACTTCTTCTGGCTGCTGGTGGAGGGTCTGTACCTCCACACCCTGCTGGTCGTCATCTTCTCTGAGAACCGACACTTCATCGTCTACATGTTCATCGGCTGGGGTGGGTTCCCTTTCATTCCTCTCATTTCACCACAGCGTTTGTTTGAATTATCGACGTCTCTGCAGCCGTAACAGTTTGTTTGCTGCTTTTAGCTCCTCGTTTGCCTCCACTAACACCATCCTGCTGCCACGACAACAAACCTCAGCTCCAGCGAGGGTTAAGATAATAAGATAATCCCCCAGCAAACAGACTGTAGTCGGATGTTAGTTCACACGTGGTCTGATTCACCAGAGCAGAAACATTTCTCACTGCCAGAGCTCTGAACCGGCCTGTAGGGATTAGTACTTTACTGTGTTATATATGTATATATATATATATATATATATATACATATATGTAGTACTACCCTCTAGTACTACATTTACCCTCTTGTACTACCTTTACCCTGTAGTACTACGTTTACCCTCTAGTACTACATTTACCCTCTAGTACTACATTTACCCTCTAGTACTACATTTACCCTCTAGTACTACGTTTACCCTCTAGTACTACATTTACCCTCTAGTACTACGTTTACCCTCTGGTACTATGTTTACCCTCTAGTACTACGTTTACCCTCTGGTACTACGTTTACCCTCTAGTACTACGTTTACCCTCTGGTACTACGTTTACCCTCTGGTACTACGTTTACCCTCTAGTACTACATTTACCCTCTAGTACTACATTTACCCTCTGGTACTACATTTACCCTCTTGTACTACCTTTACCCTGTAGTACTACGTTTACCCTCTAGTACTACATTTACCCTCTAGTACTACATTTACCCTCTAGTACTACATGTACCCTCTAGTACTACGTTTACCCTCTAGTACTACATTTACCCTCTAGTACTACATGTACCCTCTAGTACTACGTTTACCCTCTAGTACTACATTTACCCTCTAGTACTACATTTACCCTCTAGTACTACATTTACCCTCTAGTACTACATGTACCCTCTAGTACTACGTTTACCCTCTAGTACTACATTTACCATCTAGTACTACATTTACCCTCTAGTACTACATTTACCCTCTAGTACTACATTTACCCTCTAATACTACATTTACCCTCTAGTACTACATTTACCCTCTAGTACTACATCTACCCTCTAGTACTACATTTACCCTCTAATACTACATTTATCCTCTAGTACTACATTTACCCTCTAGTACTACATTTACCCTCTAGTACTACATTTACCCTCTAATACTACATTTACCCTCTAATACTACATTTACCCTCTAGTACTACATTTACCCTCTAATACTACATTTACCCTCTAGTACTACATTTACCCTCTAGTACTACATTTACCCTGTAGTACTACATCTACCCTCTAGTACTACATTTACCCTCTAATACTACATTTGCCCTCTAGTACTACATCTACCCTCTAGTACCACATTTACCCTCTAGTACTACATTTACCCTCTAGTACTACGTTTACCCTCTAGTACTACATTTACCCTCTAGTACTACATTTACCCTCTAGTACTACATTTACCCTCTAGTACTACATGTACCCTCTAGTACTACATCTACCCTCTAGTACTACATTTACCCTCTAGTACTACATTTACCCTCTAGTACTATGTTTACCCTCTGGTACTATGTTTACCCTCTAGTACTACATTTACCCTCTAGTACTACATGTACCCTCTGGTACTACGTTCAGACAGGGTTCTACTGGAGCTTTACTGCAGAGTTCCTCCTGTAGAATCCTGACCACAGACCTCTTTATTCAAAGTCAGCTGTATTGTTTGTTTGAGGACGTCATCAGAAGCATCCAGTAACAAACCTGTTGAATCAGAGGCTCTAGAGACTCCATGAGTCCAGGTCTAACGATGCTTCATGTCTGCAGGAATCCCCACTGTGTTCGTCTCCGTGTGGGTGGCGACCAGGATTTACCTGGAAGACACGGGGTGAGTAGCAGCCAATCAGCTGTCAGCGCGGCTCAGGTTCCTTCCTTCGGTGGCTTTAGGTGGATTAGATGTGTCCAGGGCTCTGCTGGCTGCTGTGTGCTGCTTCTGTGGAGTCTTCATCATGTTTGATTAGATCAGATGCTCACATGGAAGCGCGGCTCCTTCTCACGATAACAACAAACATCCCACATGTCAGGGAGCTTAACTGGAGGATCAGCCTTCGTCTCTGCTGACACTGAGTGGGCGTCTCAGAGCAGCAGCCCGGTACAGTCCAGGCTCCACTTCACTGCTTTCACTACGACGGTTTCAGTCCCTTTACTTCCATCACATCGTCAACGACAGCTGCCTCGTTCCAACCCTCAGCTGTGAGGACGATACAGTCAGACGTGTCCTTTGAAGCCTTTAAAGAGTCGACGGTCTGCTGTTTCCCTTTCCTTCAGTGTCTCACAGAGCTCCAGTTTAAAGTCACTCTGGACCAGTTTAAAGTCATTCTGGACCAGTTTAAAGTCACTCTAGACCAGTTTAAAGTCATTCTGGACCAGTTTAAAGTCACTCTAGACCAGTTTAAAGTCACTCTGGACCAGTTCAAATTCGTTATAAACTAATTTAAAGTCACTCTAGACCAGTTTAAAGTCACTCTAGACCAGTCTAAAGTCACTCTGGACCAGTTCAAAGTCATTATAAACTAATTTAAAGTCACTCTAGACCAGTTTAAAGTCATTCCGGACCAGTTTAAAGTCACTCTGGACCAGTTTAAAGTCATTCTGGACCAGTTTAAAGTCACTCTGGACCAGTTTAAAGTCATTCTGGACCAGTTTAAAGTCGTTATAAACTAATTTGAAGTCATTTTTGACGTTTTTGGTCCGTTCTGGACACGTTCGTCCTATTTTCAGCTGTTTTGACTCATTTTATTCAGATTTGAAGTCATTTTTTGACATTTTGTACATTTTTTGAGTAACTTTGTTCAAGTTTTAAGTCCTTCTGTACAGATTTTAAGTCATTTTGGACACATTTTCTGTAAGTTTGTACAGTTTCAGTAACTCTAGACAAGTTTAAAGCCATTATACACAAGTTTTAGGTCATTTTGGACAGATTTCAATTCATTTTTGACATTTTATGGTCCATTTTGGACACATTAACCCTGTTTTATTTGGCTATTTTCAGTCATTTTGTGCAGATTTTCTTTCGTTTTGTACAGTTTGAGTAATTCTGGACCAGTTTAAAGTCATTCTGGACGGATGTGATTTGATTTTAGATGCTTATTGGGTCCGTTCTGTTCAAGTTTCAAGTCATTTTTTTTACTGATATTAAGGCATTTTGAACAATATTTGAGTCATTCTTGATGAGTTTAAAGTCATTTTGTACAGATTTCAATTCATTTTTTTTTTTACATTTTATACAATTTTTGAGCAATTTTGTACAAGTTTCAGGTCATTTTATACAAATCTTAGGTCATTCTGAGCAGTTTTCAAGTCACTCTGTACAGATTTTAAACCATTTGGAACATATTTTCTGTAATTTTGTAGATTTTGAGTAATTCTGGACCAGTTGAAAGTCATTATAAACTAATTTAAAGTCTTTATAAACTAATTTAAAATCATTTTAGACAGATTTTAATTCATTTTTTGCATTCTTTGGTCCATTCTGGACCCTGTTTTGTGTCATTCTGTACAGATTTTAAGTCATCATGAACATATTTTTGTGATTTTGGTGATTCTCAGATGTTTTTGAGTCATTTTAAATTGTTGTTTCCATCGTTCTACCTGAGTCCTTCTGACAGGAGACGTCTCTGAGTCTCCTCCTTCATGCTGGTCTGGTTCCTCAGAGGTCTTTAGATTGTGTAAAGGTGTGTTTGCTTGAAGCTTCCTCAGTGCTGAGTTGCTGCTCTACATCCACCTGTAGGTGCTGGGAGAGAAACGACAACGCCGTGGCCAACTGGGTGATCAACGGGCCCATCGGAGTCTCCATCCTGGTAGGCTGAGCTCCTGTACCTTCACATGCTGGTTGGGCTTCAAAGAGCCTTCAGGTGCTTCCAGAGGAGAGACGAACGATAGGAAGCTGACAGGCTTTAGTCCATCCAGTCTCCAGCAGACAAACCTGTGGTTCACTGGTTCTCTGACCTTTATTAGCCTGTTTGTAAATGAAGCGTCTCTACAGGAAGGAGATCCATCCATTAAATAGGGACCTCCACACCTGCAGACTGTAAACTCCTATGAAGCCCTGATAAACTGTTGGCTGACTCCACAGGCGTCGGCAGCGTGTCGGCAGCACACGTCTCCAGGCGTGAGCTTCACAGGGCTTCCCGCCGCCGTCTCTTCCAACCTTTAGAGGTCTCCATGGGGGGGCGGCTCCTCTCAGCAGGGACCAAGGTGTTAGTGAGGAAAGCTTATTTATGCTGCTGCCGGGGATGTAAATGTTAACGTGATGAGTCACATAAAGATGAGGTTCAAACGATCCCAAGACACAGCAGCATCCAGCTCAGTCTGTGGTTCCAGGTTCCAGGTTCCAGGTTCCAGGTGACCAGGAGCAGCTCCACTGGTGCAGATTCCATGTTTCTAATGACGCTTGTTTGTCTCCTCTCTGCTCAAAACACCTCCGAAGGACTGCTTCAGCCTCACATCCAAACTCTCCTGAGGAGTTTTTAACTCGACCACGTGGTGTTTTTATGCAGCAGGTCTGCAGCCTGTTGAGAACCACAGACCAGCTTCAAACAAGACAACGGACCGGTCATTGAGCTCAATGACCGGTCCGTTGTCTTGTTTGAAGCTGGTCTGTGGTGCTAAAAAAGGCTGAAACTTTTCAAAAAAATAAAATAGTATCCTAAATAAACAAACCCACCTTTCATTACTAGATGTGTATTTACTTCCTCTCCACAGACGTCTGTTGTTAATTATTTTGACGGGGTCAGATTGACGAGTCAAGTGCTTGAAACGACCACAGACAGGAAGTGACGAGAAAGTGATCTAGTCATTTTTCAAAATAAAACACCCTGCAGACTCCATCAGATATAAAATAAAAACGTTTTATTGTCTCTGTGCGGCCCGGTACCAGCTGGCCCACGGCTGGTTGGTTACATGACTCTGAAACTCCTCCACAGAGGTTCAGTACCTGGTTTCCCTCCAGAGAGTCAGACCAGTCCAGTCTAGTCTGGACAGGACCTGATGAAGACACTGGGATGAGGCCAGACGTCTCCACAGACGTTCTACTGAGTCCAGTTACCTTCCATTGAATTGTTCAAACACCTCCAGCCCTCAGGGGTTCCTCTGACTCATGTCTGTCTCCAAGGTCAACTTCATCCAGTTCATCAGCATCATTCGGATCTTGGTTCAGAAGCTCAGGTGTCCTGATGTGGGCGGCAACGACCAATCACAGTACAGGTAGGACTTCTTCTTCTTCTTCTTCTTCTTCTTCTTGTTCTTGTTCTTGTTCTTCTTCTTCTTCTTCTTTCTGTTCTTGTTCTTCTTCTTTCTGTTCTTGTTCTTCTTCTTGTTCTTTTTGTTCTTCTCCTTCTTCTTCTCCTTCTCCTTCTTCTTCTTCTTCTTCTTCTTCTTCTTCTTCTTCTTCTTCTCCTTCTTCTTCTTCTTCTTCTTCTTCTTCTTCTTCTTCTTCTTCTTGTTCTTCTTCTTGTTCTTTTTGTTCTTGTTCTTGTTCTTCTTCTC
>JAMOIN010001003.1:2500-59484 GCA_024666655.1 Dascyllus trimaculatus
TAACCCCCCCTAACCCCCCTAACCCTAACCTTAACCAAAACCTTTACCCATACCTAACCCTAACCACCCTACCACGCCTAAACCTAAACACCCTACCTAAAGCCTAACCCTAACCTTAAACTAACTATACCTAACCCAAAAACTCTTAACCCTAACCTTAACCAAACCTTAACCCATACCTAACCCTAACCACCCTATCACGCCTAAACCTAAACACCCTACCTAAAGCCTAACCCTAACCTTACCTTAAACTAACTATACCTAACCAAAAAACTCTTAACCCTAACCTTAACCAAACCTCAAGCCACACCTAACCTTAACCACCCTACCTAACCCTAACCACACCTAACCCTGACCTCCTAACCCTAACCTTAAACCAAAAACCTAACTGCCTGACCTTAAAATCTAACTTCCTTACATCACCGAACCCAGACCGGAAATCTAAAAACACTTACCTGCACCTTAAAGGATCCTTAAGGAGTGTACTTACCCCCAACGTTTGGAAACAGAGGACGGACCCATTGCCAACGGACCTACAAGCGAACCGCCTGTAACACACAAAAAAATCTCAAGTTAATACAAAACTCGGCAACCTTTTTACCAATCTCAAGTTCACAAATCGGGCTAGGAACGTGCTAGGAAGATAATTCCAAACCTTCTAAACTCAACTTACAACCAATTATGAGACCCTAAAATGTGAGACACCTACCTGCACCTTAAAGAACCCTTAGGGGGGGCACTTACTTTTAAAATTTTGAAACTAAGGACGGACTTAATGCCAATAGACCCACTAGGGACCGCCTGTAACACACCAAAAATCTTAGAGTAATATCCCAAACGATTTGAGAAATACAAAACTTTTTAACTTTTCTCAAGTTCATAACTCGGGATAGGAACGTGCTAGGAAGATAATTCCAACACTCCTGAACTCAACTAGCAACCAACTATTAGACCCTAAAATTTGAAACGCCTACCTGCACCTTAAAGAACCCTTAGGGGGGGCACTTACTTTTAAAATTTTGAAACCAAGGGCGGACTTCATGCCAATGGACCCACTAGGGGCCGCTGGTAACACGCAAAAAATCTTAGTGTAATATCCCAAACCATTTAAGAAATACAAAACTTTTTAACTTTTCTCAAGTTCATAACTCGGGATAGGAACGTGCTAGGAAGATAATTCCAACACTCCTGAACTCAACTTGCAACCAACTATTAGACCCTAAAATTTGAAACACCTACCTGCACCCTAAAGACCCCTTAGGGGGGGCACTTACTTTTAAAATTTTGAAACCAAGGGCGGACTTCATGCCAATGGACCCACTAGGGGCCGCTGGTAACACGCAAAAAATCTCAAGATAATATCCCAAACCATTTAAGAAATACAAAACTTTTAACTTTTCTCAAGTTCATAACTCGGGATAGGAACGTGCTAGAAGGATAATTCCAACACTTCTGAACTCAACTTACAACCAACTACCAGACCCTAAAATTTGAGACACCTACCTGCACCTTAAAGGACCTTTTGGGGGGGCACTTACTTTTAAAATTTTGAAACTAGGAGCGGACTTAATGCCAATGGACCCACTAGGGGCCACTGGTAACATGCAAAAAATCTTAGAATAAGATCTCAAACCGTTTAAGGAAAACCAAACTTTTTTAACTTTCTCAAGTTCATAACTCGGGATAGGAACGTGCTAGGAAGATAATTCCAACACTTTTGAACTCAACTTACAACCAACCACCAGACCCTACAATCTGTAACACTTACCTGCACCTTAAAGAAACCTTAGGGGGGCACTAACTTTCGAAATTCTGAAACTTAGGTCGGACTCAATTCCAAAAAACCCACTAGGGGCCGCCTGTAACACACAAAAAATCCTGGATTAATATCCCAAACCGTTTTAGAGAAATAAGACTTTTTAACCCTTCCTACCGATCTCAAGTCCATAACTCAGGCTAGGAGCATGATAAGAGGATAATTCCAGCACTCCTGAACTCAACCAGAAGCCAACTACTAGTCCCTAAAATTTGAAATACTTACCTGCACCGTAAGGAAACCTTAAAGGGGGCACTTACTTTTAAAAGCTTGGAACTTAAGTCGGACTCAATGCCAAAAGACCCACAAAGGACCGCCTGTAGGACACAAAAAAATCTCAAGTTAATATCCCAAACCATTCCAGAGATATGAAACTTTTAACTACTACTAATAATATTAAGTTCACAACTTGGGCTGAGAACATACTAGGAAGGTAATTCCAACAACCTTGAAACCCAGATCACAACCAACTACTAGAAACTCTCACTTGGTAATGATATAAACAAAAGAGGTTCAGAGAGCTATGATGACGTGCGCCGGCCAGTGCCTTGCCTTTGGCTCCCCATTTCAACCACCCAGTCGACGGACGAAGTGGGGGGAGTCATCGAGATAGTCCAACCCAACCTAACCCTGCCAGAGCCTTCGGACTGCATACTCTCTGTAAAACCCAGATAATTATCACCCTACCAACCAACGCATGTCTCTTTGATTCTTACAGACACCAACCATGGCGGAGCAATTCAACGACTTTCAAAAAATGGTCAGGGTATTCAGCAAATACATAAAAACCTGCCACCACCTTCAACATGTGAAAATAACCCCGAATTCGAGAACACCCAAAACACTACTAAGAGCCCAAGATTGGATCGCAAAAGTGGTACGCCCGATGCAAACCACAGAGACCACAAACCTACTCTGTGCTTACAATGCAAAGAACTGGACCACCATGACACTCCAAATCTTAGAAGAACACTACCAGACGGCCCTAACAGAACTTAGGACCAAGATGATCCCACTATCAAAAACCGATTGGGAAAGAGCACTGACAGTGGCGACTAAATGGGTGAAAAAGGATATACCCCATGTGAAAACCACGGTACTTGAACAAGCACTTGAACGACTCAAACAACTGATGGAAGAAATCACAAACGAACCAAAAAATCCCCCATCCCCCGTACCAAGTAACCCACCACAGGAAACAATAGAACCACCAACCAAACGCCGTAGAAACGTAATAGAATCTTCACAAGAAAGCATGCAACCAGACCCTTTCCCCTCCCTTGTTGAAGAGGAGGATGCGTTGGGATCCTGGGACCTGTTTGACCTCCTGCCCCCAAACGGACCCCCCCGCAACCCCGCAATTACAAAACTAAACCCCACGGTGATAATACCTAGACTCACCCCAGCAATGACCTCCCAATCCGACAACGGGTGGGAATACAACGATGATAGCACCAGTGACACCACAAGGAATCCAACAGCAACCCCAAACCACAATAACGCAGATAACCGCACCAACAACACCACTATGGAGCCAACAGTGGCCCCCCACCTCTACGAAAGACATGAGCACTATGGCAACAAAACCGATAACTGGAAACTACAACCAACCAGACCAATCCTAATCATAGGTGACTCAAATCTGGACAAACTACCACGAATCGCAGATGACCGGATCCAAGTTGACTGCTACCCAGGTGCAAACTTATTCCACGCAACTTTCATCCTCAAACACAACTGCCCAACAACAGACGAAGTATCAAAAGTAATACTCTCCTTCGGAATAAACAACAGAACCCAGGGAAATACCTCTCTCCTCAAAAGAGACCTACACAGAATGCTGGGAGCAGCCCGCACCACCTTTCCCCAAGCAGAAATCTTTATCCCCAACATTAACTTCAACAAGACCCTACCAGCCAGAATTCAATCCAACATCAAAAACCTTAATGACCTCATCAACGAGACGGGCAGACAAATCCCACGACTGAACCAAGAGCTGTTCAACACCAATAATGACAAAATACACTGGACCCCAGAAACAGCCAACGAAATCTGGCAAACCTGGAAGGCTTTTTTAGGCTAAAGGAAAACCCGCCAACACCTCCCCAACCACAGAATAAGGAAGTAATCAACCTGTCAACACAACTGAAACTAACACCAACCCAGACCCAATTACTAACAAAAGGACTCTCATTTGTGCCTGCTTACAACCAAACCATCAACAAACGCAACACCATGATGACCCAACTCACAGAATACCACAGGAGACTGAAACTCAGCATCTACTATGGACCCTCCACCCCCACAAACCGCAAACCCTTCACAACAAAATCCCATTGGGAACCAGATCCGGACAAACTACCCAAGATAGTCAGAGACCTAATCCAAAAAGACAGAGAGACTATTACCAACCTAAAACAACGGACAGACAGACCAAACTTAACAACGGACGAAGAAAAGGCTCTACAACAACTGATAAGAAACACCAGCATTGTGATAAAACCAGCAGACAAAGGGAGCGCCACGGTAATACTGGATAGAGTGGACTACATTCACGAAGCCATGCGACAATTACAGGACGTAAAATACTACAAACCGCTTCCGGAACCCATATTCCAGGAGACAGAACAATTGATCTCAGACATTCTGGACACACTACACAAAAAAGGAAAACTCACAAAAAAACAAATCACTTACTTGAAAGGAGAAAACGACCCCAGACCACGATACTTCTATCTTCTCCCAAAAATACACAAACCCCCGGACACCTGGACAATCCCGCACAGACTCCCAACAGGCAGACCCATAGTCTCGGACTGTGGTAGCGAGAGCTATGGGATTGCAGAATACATAGATTCCTTCTTGACACCACTATCCAACCGACACCCCAGCTACATCAAAAACACACAGGACTTTATCAAACACATCCGAGACATAAAGACTAAGGAACCATGCTTTCTTTTCACCATGGACGTAAACAGCCTCTATACCAACATCGACACCCCTCTGGGGATGACAGCCGTCAAAAAATGGCTCAGTAAATACCCAGACGACAACCGACCGGACCAGGAAATCCTCCAGCTCCTCTACTTAAGCCTGACACGAAACGACTTTCAATTCGACCGAAAATACTACTTACAGATAAAAGGAACTGCGATGGGCAAACGATTTGCCCCCGCATACGCCAACATTTACATGGCAGACTGGGAGGAGTCTGCTCTCAAAAAATGCGAGAAACAACCATCACACTATTTCCGATACCTGGACGACATCTGGGGCATCTGGACCCACAACAAAGAAGACTTTGACCGATTTGTGGCCACTCTAAACCAACACCACACTCTGATCACAGTAACTCCCAACACAAATGACAACGAAATAAACTTCCTGGACACAACAGTATTCAAAGGACCGAACTACACAACCACGGGGAACCTTGACACAAAAGTTTACTTCAAACCGACGGACTCACATGCCCTCCTACACAAAACCAGCTTTCATCCGAAACACACCTTCCAGGGGATCCTAAAATCCCAGCTCCTAAGATTCGATAGAATCTGCACAAGAACGGAAGACAGGGACCAAGCAGTACAAACATTGTTCCGCACCTTGCGGAAAAGGGGATACCCGAGGTCCCTACTAAGAATGACAAAAAACCAGACATACCAGACAACACAAAACGAACCCCAACCGACCAAAAACCAAAAACACATCATCCCATTGACAACAAATTATTCGACACATGCGGTACAGGCCAACAGACAACTTAAAAGGAACTTTCAAGAAACACTGGAAGGGACCACAATACCGGACAACTTCAGGATCATATCAGCCTATAAGAAAAACCCAAACCTGAGAGATCTCCTGGTAAGGGCCAAACTCCCGCCACCCATGACCCAGGGAACATTGCCAAGGAGACCTAAAATAACCACAAATAGGCACTCAAAAACAGCGTACCCCCTACCAAATATCCCACTTGGACAGACCAACTGCATCTATCTAATTAAATGCAGAAAATGCCCCATGCAGTACGTGGGGGAGACACGCAACGCACTAAAAACACGTCTCTCCCACCACACATACAACATAAGAAAGAACCACAAAACCAACACCCACCTGGTCCAACACTTCAGAGAACACGGCCTTCAAAACCTACGACTACAAGGACTACAACACAACCCACACTGGACAACGGAACAGAGACGGAGACAAGAACGGATGTGGATCCAAAGACTTGGGACAAAATTCCCGAATGGACTAAATGACTGAACCTCCAATAGAGAAACCAAGACACGAGACTAAAACCAGGACCTATATTGTTAAAATATTGTCAAAAATTGTTAAAGTTATTATTTCTTCTTATTCTTCTTCTTATTGTTATCATTGTTTCAGTCTTAACGATCCTGTACATAGTTTTGCAATTGTAAATAATTATTAAAACATGAGTGAGGGGGTTTGAAGATGATGTTACAGGGACCAAGTCTTATGGCAGACTTGCTCAGAGGAAACCCCTCAATCGAGCATAAGCCACGACAAAACCCCAAGCCTGATTCAACCCCCTCCACTCCCTTAAATACTTTCATTAAAAATACTTCATGAAACACTTCCTTAAACAATTTTCTAAACTTACACCTGTAAATCTACCCATGTAAAAATAATAAAGATCTAATAAAAGCACTCACTTACCGAGAATTTCCTCAATCGCTCTTCTCCCTACCGCTCCTCCACGACAGTGGGGGAGTTGGGGGAGGCAGAGCGCACAGCCCGGTCCGGCACAAGGGGTAGTTGGGTCCGGACAGACCCTCTCCCCCAAGCTCTGCCTTCTTCTTCCTCCTCCTCATCATCCACACAGTTCCTCCACCGCTCTCCTCCCTACTGCTCCTCCACGACAGTGGGGAGACTGGGGGAGGCAGAGCGCACAGCCCGGTCCGGCACAAGGGGTAGTTGGGTCCGAACAGACCCTCTCCCCCAAGCTCTGCCTTCTTCTTCCTCCTCCTCATCATCCACACAGCTCCTCCACCGCTCTCCTCCCTACTGCTCCTCCACGACAGTGGGGAGATTGGGGGAGGTAGAGCGCACAGCCCGGTCCGGCACAAGGGGTAGTTGGGTCCGAACAGACCCTCTCCCCCAAGCTCTGCCTTCTTCTTCTTCCTCCTCCTCATCATCCACACAGCTCCTCCAACGCTCTCCTCCCTACTGCTCCTCCACGACAGTGGGGAGACTGGGGGGGCAGAGCGCACAGCCCGGTCCGGCACAAGGGGTAGTTGGGTCCGAACAGACCCTCTCCCCCAAGCTCTGCCTTCTTCTTCCTCCTCCTCACCATTCATACAGCTCCTCCACCGCTCTCCTCCCTACTGCTCCTCCACAACAGTGGGGGAGCCGGGGGAGACAGAGCGCACAGCCCGGTCCGGCACAAGGGGTAGTTGGGTCCGAACAGACCCTCTCCCCCAAGCTCTGCCTTCCTCTTCTTCCTCCTCCTCATCATCATCTAAGAAAAAGAAACATCAAACACAAACATAACCTTACTAAGGACAAAACTAAAACTGAAACCGGCACTTTTTCCTCTACAAACGGGATCCTCAAACCTAACCCGGAAACTTTTTCTATAACGCAGAAACACCAATAACAATAGTATGGCTAGCTCGGTAGACCAGCCCTCACTACAACGTTCTAATCTCAACCATAAAAACCCTCCCGATCGTTTTAAATTTCAAATTTAAATCCCTGAACGGACTTATGCCTCTACTTAAGCCCGAGGAGAAAATAACATAACATAAATGAGTATAGCTCAGTGAGATGAACGGCGGTCTCCCGAACGGGAGATCGCCAGTTCAATTCCCGTTTTCCCCAATTTTTTCCGTTTTTTTTCACCCCGGAAAAAGCCCACAAATCACTTATTCCACCCATTTAGCCGTCTTTTAGTGCTCCCTCACAAAGATCCGAACCCCCTTTAATGACATTTAAATCCCGCTTTTGATTATTTTCGCTATAAAGCACAGAGATGTGCAAGCTGGGAAACCATACAAATGAGCCACTGGCGGGAAATCTGGTTATAGGTCAGGATGCAATAGGTAAACAGGACCATGATTCATAGAGGCACCAAAAACTTAGATTTACTATATCTCCACACATTTTACATATAAACCACGGACTAAAACATACACTACATAGAAGATAATTATGTAAATAACCCATAAACCTAAAAATAAGGACTAACAAAAAATCACAAACCATAATTATGACTCGGCACACCAAAATAGACCCCGACCCAAAAGAGGAGCCAAAATCAAACCAGAGCAAAATCCTGCTTCGAGCTACAATAATCCTTGCAGCTACGGACCACTCTGTACTACAACAGCAATCCTGTGAACGCCTCTGAAGCTGAAGAATCCCTCTGAAGTTAGACTGAAGAACTCCTCTGAAGCTGAAGAACTCCTCTGACGCTGAAGAATCCTCCAAAGCTGAGAGACCACCAGAGCTACTGGGACCCTCCTGAAGCTGAACAATCCACTGACGGAAGAATCCTCCAGAAGCTGAATCCTCCCCTCTTCGGTGAGCAAAACCAACCAAGCAAATAACTCCTCAAAAAACGTATATAGGCCCAGCAATACCTTGGGGTCGTGCGGTGTATGGTGGCACAGGGATTGCTCTAAAATAGCCTTAAATGTGGGTGGTAGCATGGGTGCCTTGAGAGTCCTAGGCACGGCAGCTTACTGCTGCCAAACTAGGCCTTCTCTTTAACCTGGTGGTCCTGGGTAGGTGGCGGCTCGCTGCGACCGTTCCTGGCTCCACTGGGCAGACACCCGGGTCTGAGATGAGGGCTCCTTGGGATGCCTGGAGGGCAGCAGCCTGCTGCGGCCAGTCCTGGCCCCCTTGGTTCTCTCTCCCTCATTCCCACGGGGATATAACATAGCTTAGAGGCTAGAATGAGTGCCTGGAGGGTCCTGAATGATGACGGCTCGGGGCAATGGGTTCAGGTCCCTCTCTTCCCCTGGAAAGAACAGCTGGCGGCAGCTGTTATGGGGGGTACTCGGGCTTGGGAGTTTGGGGTCCCTTGGTGTGCCTGGAAGGTAGCAGCTCGCTGCGACTGGTCCTGGCCTCCCTGGGTTCCCACTCTCTCATTTCTTTCTGGGGCTAGCATAGAATAGGTTGGGTACCTGGAGGGTCCTGGAAGGCAGCAGCTCGCTGCGGCTGGTTCAGGCTCCCTCTTCCCTGGTTGGTACTGAGAAGGCAGCAGCTCGCTGCGGCTGGTCTTGGTCCTGCTGGGTTGGTACTCGGGTTTTGCTGGTTGAGGTTTCTTGGGGGCCTGGGAGGCAATAGCTTGCTGTGGCTGGCCCTGGCTCCTCCTGATCCTCTCTCCTGCATCCCCTTTGGGTTTAAAATAGATTAGAATAGACAGATCTTATTTTAGCTTTTCCTACCTCCAACCACCGGACAAACAACCGCTGAGGATCATCCAACTCTGCAGGCCTACTTGGGCGGGTCGTGGTAACCTAACGGTGTCAACAACCGATCCGTTCCAACCGGGTAGGCGGTAAGTAGACGGCCCCCCTGGGTTCCGCCTATAGGAACAGCACGCAGGACGGGTGGTTCAGGGCAGCAGAACCTTAAATGGAGCCCAGTCTTCTATGAGGCTTAGCCTCACCCACGCAACGGCCCATATTGCACTACACACGTTTTAAAATCCAATTGGACTCCTTCAAATTTTCCATCCCCTAGTCCAGCTTAGGTGACTATGGCCGAGGATGCAACGGGACCTAGGCACACTTTCTTTTCTTCAAAGACCCCATCCCCTGGTCCATCTTATTTATGTCCAGGCCGAGGATGCACCTAGCCCTAGCCATCTTCAACCCATCCCCTGATCCAGCTTAGGTTGATCAGGCCGAGGATGCACCGGGACCTAGGCCTCACTCCTAACTTTTAGATCCCCCCCTCCCCTGTTGGTTCCTGGAAGGCAGCAGCTCGCTGCGGCTGGTCCTGGCTCCACGAGGGAGGTCTTTGGGTTTGTGAGTCGTGGTTCCTGGGATTGTTTGGAAGGTAGCAGCTCGCTGCGACTGGTCCTTGCATCCCCCTGGTTCCCGTTCTCTCATTCCCTTTGGGGATTAACATAGGATAGGTTAATACAAGATAGATTAGCTACGGGTTTTGTGGGTTGGGGTCCCTTGGGGTTCCTGGAAGGCAGCAGCTTGCTGCGGCTGGTCCTGGTCTCCCCCTGGTCCCCTCTCCCTCGATACCTCTAAAAATAACTTCTCCAAAATAGGTCGCTCTAAAATAGCCTAACCTTCTGGAAAAACCCTGTCTCAATCCCCTCTGGGGCTAACATAGATTAGGTACCTGGAGGGTCCTGGAAGGCAGCAGCTCGCTGCGGCTGGTCCAGGTCCCCTCTCCCCTGGTTGGCTCTGGGAAGGCAGCAGCTCGCTGCGGCTGGTCCCAGTCCTGCTGGGTTGGTACTTGGGTTTTGGGGTTGAGATTCCTGGTGGTGCCTGGAAGGCAGCAGCTCGCTGCGGCTGGTCCTGGTGGCCTCGGGTTCCTCTCTTCCTCATTCCCTCCTATAGGATAGTCCTTCTAAAATAGCCTACTCCACTCAGGGTCAAAATAGAGTAGATTAGGTACCTGGAGGGTCTTGGAAGGCAGCAGCTCGCTGCGGCTGGTCCAGGTCCCCTCTCCCCCGGTTGGTTCTGGGAAGGCAGCAGCTCGCTGCGGCTGGTCCCAGTTCTGCCGGGATGGTACTTGGGTCTGCGTGTTGGGATTCCTGGGGGTGCCTGGGAGGCAGCAGCTCGCTGCGGCCGGCCCTGGCTTCCCCCTGGTCCTCTCTCCCGCAGCCCTCTAAAAGTAACAACTTTTCCAAAATAGTAAACCATAAAACAGCCTATCTCAGGACCTCACTTCATTAAAACAAAAATTTTTTTACTTCGTTCGCACCTACCCCTCAACACCAACCTCCAAAATTCTCAAAACTACTTCAAAAACACCCAGAAAATACCTTTATTGACCCTACTAGACAAACTACTTCCCTTAAAACTACTTAACTTAAATACTACTTACCTCCTCAAAAAATTACCCCAAATACTCACCTTCAATACCTACCACTCCAAATCCTATACCACTTACCCCTCAAATACTAGCTCCACTTATATAACCAAAATGCTAACCCCCTCCAACCTCCACCTTAAAATACTTACCTTCACAAATACTTACCTGCTTAGAACAAAAAAACCCTTTAAAAACCCTAACTAATACTCACCTTTCAAATACTTACCCTCCAATTCGCCACCTTTAAAATCCTACTTACTTACAACCATAAATACCTACCTCCTACTTAGAATCTCAAATACTTACCTGAAATAACCTCCCTAATACTTACTTCAAATACTTACCTCCTCAAAACAACTACCTACCTACAATAAACCTCCTTAATACTTACTTCAAATACTTACCTCCTCAAAATCAACTACCTACCTACAATAACCTCCTTAATACTTACTTCAAATACTTACCTCCTCAAAATCAACCACCTACCTACAATGACCTCCTTAATACTTACCTCGAATTGGACATGGGACACACCCCGAGATTTGATCAACCTCGGGAGGGCCTTCCTTGGGTGAGAGTGTCTAGTGGTAATGGCCGAAACACTCTATGATCCTGGGGTCCACTACTGATGATGTGTTCCACTATTTAGCCACCTAAAAAACTAACATTAGAGACAAACAATTGACTTCTAAGATCTAGGTTGGCCGATATAGAAGCCACTATTAGCAATTAACCTCCTAAAATAGCCATAAACCTTAGGTTAGCTTCCCAAAATTCATTCCAATAACACACCACTCCAACTAATGCAATCACAATTTTACGCCTAACCTTAATCTACGGACCTTAAACGCCTAACCTTAACCATACCCCTGGCCCCTAACCTTAACCAATCCAAACCTACGCCTAATCCAAACCACCCTACCTAAAACCTAATTACTCCTAACCCTGACCCCACTTACCCTAAACCTAACCAACACCTAACCCACGCCTAACCTTAAACACCCTACCTAAAGCCTAACCTTAACCGCCTAAACCGAACCTTAACCTAACCCTAAACCCCTTAACCCAAACCTTAACCCATACCTAACCCTAACCACCCTACCATGCCTAAACCTAAACACCCTACCTAAAGCCTAACCCTAACTAACTATACCTAACCCAAAAACTCTTAACCCTAACCTTAACCAAACCTTAACCCTACCCAACCCTACCTAACCCTAACCACCCTACCACGCCTAAACCTAAACACCCTACCTAAAGCCTAACCCTAACCTTACCTTAAACTAACTATACCTAACCCAAAAACTCTTAACCCTAACCTTAACCAAACCTTAACCCATACCTAACCCTAACCACCCTACCACGCCTAAACCTAAACACCCTACCTAAAGCCTAACCCTAACCTTACCTTAAACTAACTATACCTAACCAAAAAACTCTTAACCCTAACCTTAACCAAACCTCAAGCCACACCTAACCTTAACCACCCTACCTAACCCTAACCACACCTAACCCTGACCTCCTAACCCTAACCTTAAACCAAAAACCTAACTGCCTGACCTTAAAATCTAACTTCCTTACATCACCGAACCCAGACCGGAAATCTAAAAACACTTACCTGCACCTTAAAGGATCCTTAAGGAGTGTACTTACCCCCAACGTTTGGAAACAGAGGACGGACCCATTGCCAACGGACCTACAAGCGAACCGCCTGTAACACACAAAAAAATCTCAAGTTAATACAAAACTCGGCAACCTTTTTACCAATCTCAAGTTCACAAATCGGGCTAGGAACGTGCTAGGAAGATAATTCCAAACCTTCTAAACTCAACTTACAACCAATTATGAGACCCTAAAATGTGAGACACCTACCTGCACCTTAAAGAACCCTTAGGGGGGGCACTTACTTTTAAAATTTTGAAACTAAGGACGGACTTAATGCCAATAGACCCACTAGGGACCGCCTGTAACACACCAAAAATCTTAGAGTAATATCCCAAACGATTTGAGAAATACAAAACTTTTTAACTTTTCTCAAGTTCATAACTCGGGATAGGAACGTGCTAGGAAGATAATTCCAACACTCCTGAACTCAACTAGCAACCAACTATTAGACCCTAAAATTTGAAACGCCTACCTGCACCTTAAAGAACCCTTAGGGGGGGCACTTACTTTTAAAATTTTGAAACCAAGGGCGGACTTCATGCCAATGGACCCACTAGGGGCCGCTGGTAACACGCAAAAAATCTTAGTGTAATATCCCAAACCATTTAAGAAATACAAAACTTTTTAACTTTTCTCAAGTTCATAACTCGGGATAGGAACGTGCTAGGAAGATAATTCCAACACTCCTGAACTCAACTTGCAACCAACTATTAGACCCTAAAATTTGAAACACCTACCTGCACCCTAAAGACCCCTTAGGGGGGGCACTTACTTTTAAAATTTTGAAACCAAGGGCGGACTTCATGCCAATGGACCCACTAGGGGCCGCTGGTAACACGCAAAAAATCTCAAGATAATATCCCAAACCATTTAAGAAATACAAAACTTTTAACTTTTCTCAAGTTCATAACTCGGGATAGGAACGTGCTAGAAGGATAATTCCAACACTTCTGAACTCAACTTACAACCAACTACCAGACCCTAAAATTTGAGACACCTACCTGCACCTTAAAGGACCTTTTGGGGGGGCACTTACTTTTAAAATTTTGAAACTAGGAGCGGACTTAATGCCAATGGACCCACTAGGGGCCACTGGTAACATGCAAAAAATCTTAGAATAAGATCTCAAACCGTTTAAGGAAAACCAAACTTTTTTAACTTTCTCAAGTTCATAACTCGGGATAGGAACGTGCTAGGAAGATAATTCCAACACTTTTGAACTCAACTTACAACCAACCACCAGACCCTACAATCTGTAACACTTACCTGCACCTTAAAGAAACCTTAGGGGGGCACTAACTTTCGAAATTCTGAAACTTAGGTCGGACTCAATTCCAAAAAACCCACTAGGGGCCGCCTGTAACACACAAAAAATCCTGGATTAATATCCCAAACCGTTTTAGAGAAATAAGACTTTTTAACCCTTCCTACCGATCTCAAGTCCATAACTCAGGCTAGGAGCATGATAAGAGGATAATTCCAGCACTCCTGAACTCAACCAGAAGCCAACTACTAGTCCCTAAAATTTGAAATACTTACCTGCACCGTAAGGAAACCTTAAAGGGGGCACTTACTTTTAAAAGCTTGGAACTTAAGTCGGACTCAATGCCAAAAGACCCACAAAGGACCGCCTGTAGGACACAAAAAAATCTCAAGTTAATATCCCAAACCATTCCAGAGATATGAAACTTTTAACTACTACTAATAATATTAAGTTCACAACTTGGGCTGAGAACATACTAGGAAGGTAATTCCAACAACCTTGAAACCCAGATCACAACCAACTACTAGAAACTCTCACTTGGTAATGATATAAACAAAAGAGGTTCAGAGAGCTATGATGACGTGCGCCGGCCAGTGCCTTGCCTTTGGCTCCCCATTTCAACCACCCAGTCGACGGACGAAGTGGGGGGAGTCATCGAGATAGTCCAACCCAACCTAACCCTGCCAGAGCCTTCGGACTGCATACTCTCTGTAAAACCCAGATAATTATCACCCTACCAACCAACGCATGTCTCTTTGATTCTTACAGACACCAACCATGGCGGAGCAATTCAACGACTTTCAAAAAATGGTCAGGGTATTCAGCAAATACATAAAAACCTGCCACCACCTTCAACATGTGAAAATAACCCCGAATTCGAGAACACCCAAAACACTACTAAGAGCCCAAGATTGGATCGCAAAAGTGGTACGCCCGATGCAAACCACAGAGACCACAAACCTACTCTGTGCTTACAATGCAAAGAACTGGACCACCATGACACTCCAAATCTTAGAAGAACACTACCAGACGGCCCTAACAGAACTTAGGACCAAGATGATCCCACTATCAAAAACCGATTGGGAAAGAGCACTGACAGTGGCGACTAAATGGGTGAAAAAGGATATACCCCATGTGAAAACCACGGTACTTGAACAAGCACTTGAACGACTCAAACAACTGATGGAAGAAATCACAAACGAACCAAAAAATCCCCCATCCCCCGTACCAAGTAACCCACCACAGGAAACAATAGAACCACCAACCAAACGCCGTAGAAACGTAATAGAATCTTCACAAGAAAGCATGCAACCAGACCCTTTCCCCTCCCTTGTTGAAGAGGAGGATGCGTTGGGATCCTGGGACCTGTTTGACCTCCTGCCCCCAAACGGACCCCCCCGCAACCCCGCAATTACAAAACTAAACCCCACGGTGATAATACCTAGACTCACCCCAGCAATGACCTCCCAATCCGACAACGGGTGGGAATACAACGATGATAGCACCAGTGACACCACAAGGAATCCAACAGCAACCCCAAACCACAATAACGCAGATAACCGCACCAACAACACCACTATGGAGCCAACAGTGGCCCCCCACCTCTACGAAAGACATGAGCACTATGGCAACAAAACCGATAACTGGAAACTACAACCAACCAGACCAATCCTAATCATAGGTGACTCAAATCTGGACAAACTACCACGAATCGCAGATGACCGGATCCAAGTTGACTGCTACCCAGGTGCAAACTTATTCCACGCAACTTTCATCCTCAAACACAACTGCCCAACAACAGACGAAGTATCAAAAGTAATACTCTCCTTCGGAATAAACAACAGAACCCAGGGAAATACCTCTCTCCTCAAAAGAGACCTACACAGAATGCTGGGAGCAGCCCGCACCACCTTTCCCCAAGCAGAAATCTTTATCCCCAACATTAACTTCAACAAGACCCTACCAGCCAGAATTCAATCCAACATCAAAAACCTTAATGACCTCATCAACGAGACGGGCAGACAAATCCCACGACTGAACCAAGAGCTGTTCAACACCAATAATGACAAAATACACTGGACCCCAGAAACAGCCAACGAAATCTGGCAAACCTGGAAGGCTTTTTTAGGCTAAAGGAAAACCCGCCAACACCTCCCCAACCACAGAATAAGGAAGTAATCAACCTGTCAACACAACTGAAACTAACACCAACCCAGACCCAATTACTAACAAAAGGACTCTCATTTGTGCCTGCTTACAACCAAACCATCAACAAACGCAACACCATGATGACCCAACTCACAGAATACCACAGGAGACTGAAACTCAGCATCTACTATGGACCCTCCACCCCCACAAACCGCAAACCCTTCACAACAAAATCCCATTGGGAACCAGATCCGGACAAACTACCCAAGATAGTCAGAGACCTAATCCAAAAAGACAGAGAGACTATTACCAACCTAAAACAACGGACAGACAGACCAAACTTAACAACGGACGAAGAAAAGGCTCTACAACAACTGATAAGAAACACCAGCATTGTGATAAAACCAGCAGACAAAGGGAGCGCCACGGTAATACTGGATAGAGTGGACTACATTCACGAAGCCATGCGACAATTACAGGACGTAAAATACTACAAACCGCTTCCGGAACCCATATTCCAGGAGACAGAACAATTGATCTCAGACATTCTGGACACACTACACAAAAAAGGAAAACTCACAAAAAAACAAATCACTTACTTGAAAGGAGAAAACGACCCCAGACCACGATACTTCTATCTTCTCCCAAAAATACACAAACCCCCGGACACCTGGACAATCCCGCACAGACTCCCAACAGGCAGACCCATAGTCTCGGACTGTGGTAGCGAGAGCTATGGGATTGCAGAATACATAGATTCCTTCTTGACACCACTATCCAACCGACACCCCAGCTACATCAAAAACACACAGGACTTTATCAAACACATCCGAGACATAAAGACTAAGGAACCATGCTTTCTTTTCACCATGGACGTAAACAGCCTCTATACCAACATCGACACCCCTCTGGGGATGACAGCCGTCAAAAAATGGCTCAGTAAATACCCAGACGACAACCGACCGGACCAGGAAATCCTCCAGCTCCTCTACTTAAGCCTGACACGAAACGACTTTCAATTCGACCGAAAATACTACTTACAGATAAAAGGAACTGCGATGGGCAAACGATTTGCCCCCGCATACGCCAACATTTACATGGCAGACTGGGAGGAGTCTGCTCTCAAAAAATGCGAGAAACAACCATCACACTATTTCCGATACCTGGACGACATCTGGGGCATCTGGACCCACAACAAAGAAGACTTTGACCGATTTGTGGCCACTCTAAACCAACACCACACTCTGATCACAGTAACTCCCAACACAAATGACAACGAAATAAACTTCCTGGACACAACAGTATTCAAAGGACCGAACTACACAACCACGGGGAACCTTGACACAAAAGTTTACTTCAAACCGACGGACTCACATGCCCTCCTACACAAAACCAGCTTTCATCCGAAACACACCTTCCAGGGGATCCTAAAATCCCAGCTCCTAAGATTCGATAGAATCTGCACAAGAACGGAAGACAGGGACCAAGCAGTACAAACATTGTTCCGCACCTTGCGGAAAAGGGGATACCCGAGGTCCCTACTAAGAATGACAAAAAACCAGACATACCAGACAACACAAAACGAACCCCAACCGACCAAAAACCAAAAACACATCATCCCATTGACAACAA
This sequence comes from Dascyllus trimaculatus, assembly GCA_024666655.1. Lineage (NCBI taxonomy): Eukaryota > Metazoa > Chordata > Actinopteri > Pomacentridae > Dascyllus > Dascyllus trimaculatus. The sequence continues at coordinate 20,059 of JAMOIN010001003.1, forward strand.
ATTATTCGACACATGCGGTACAGGCCAACAGACAACTTAAAAGGAACTTTCAAGAAACACTGGAAGGGACCACAATACCGGACAACTTCAGGATCATATCAGCCTATAAGAAAAACCCAAACCTGAGAGATCTCCTGGTAAGGGCCAAACTCCCGCCACCCATGACCCAGGGAACATTGCCAAGGAGACCTAAAATAACCACAAATAGGCACTCAAAAACAGCGTACCCCCTACCAAATATCCCACTTGGACAGACCAACTGCATCTATCTAATTAAATGCAGAAAATGCCCCATGCAGTACGTGGGGGAGACACGCAACGCACTAAAAACACGTCTCTCCCACCACACATACAACATAAGAAAGAACCACAAAACCAACACCCACCTGGTCCAACACTTCAGAGAACACGGCCTTCAAAACCTACGACTACAAGGACTACAACACAACCCACACTGGACAACGGAACAGAGACGGAGACAAGAACGGATGTGGATCCAAAGACTTGGGACAAAATTCCCGAATGGACTAAATGACTGAACCTCCAATAGAGAAACCAAGACACGAGACTAAAACCAGGACCTATATTGTTAAAATATTGTCAAAAATTGTTAAAGTTATTATTTCTTCTTATTCTTCTTCTTATTGTTATCATTGTTTCAGTCTTAACGATCCTGTACATAGTTTTGCAATTGTAAATAATTATTAAAACATGAGTGAGGGGGTTTGAAGATGATGTTACAGGGACCAAGTCTTATGGCAGACTTGCTCAGAGGAAACCCCTCAATCGAGCATAAGCCACGACAAAACCCCAAGCCTGATTCAACCCCCTCCACTCCCTTAAATACTTTCATTAAAAATACTTCATGAAACACTTCCTTAAACAATTTTCTAAACTTACACCTGTAAATCTACCCATGTAAAAATAATAAAGATCTAATAAAAGCACTCACTTACCGAGAATTTCCTCAATCGCTCTTCTCCCTACCGCTCCTCCACGACAGTGGGGGAGTTGGGGGAGGCAGAGCGCACAGCCCGGTCCGGCACAAGGGGTAGTTGGGTCCGGACAGACCCTCTCCCCCAAGCTCTGCCTTCTTCTTCCTCCTCCTCATCATCCACACAGTTCCTCCACCGCTCTCCTCCCTACTGCTCCTCCACGACAGTGGGGAGACTGGGGGAGGCAGAGCGCACAGCCCGGTCCGGCACAAGGGGTAGTTGGGTCCGAACAGACCCTCTCCCCCAAGCTCTGCCTTCTTCTTCCTCCTCCTCATCATCCACACAGCTCCTCCACCGCTCTCCTCCCTACTGCTCCTCCACGACAGTGGGGAGATTGGGGGAGGTAGAGCGCACAGCCCGGTCCGGCACAAGGGGTAGTTGGGTCCGAACAGACCCTCTCCCCCAAGCTCTGCCTTCTTCTTCTTCCTCCTCCTCATCATCCACACAGCTCCTCCAACGCTCTCCTCCCTACTGCTCCTCCACGACAGTGGGGAGACTGGGGGGGCAGAGCGCACAGCCCGGTCCGGCACAAGGGGTAGTTGGGTCCGAACAGACCCTCTCCCCCAAGCTCTGCCTTCTTCTTCCTCCTCCTCACCATTCATACAGCTCCTCCACCGCTCTCCTCCCTACTGCTCCTCCACAACAGTGGGGGAGCCGGGGGAGACAGAGCGCACAGCCCGGTCCGGCACAAGGGGTAGTTGGGTCCGAACAGACCCTCTCCCCCAAGCTCTGCCTTCCTCTTCTTCCTCCTCCTCATCATCATCTAAGAAAAAGAAACATCAAACACAAACATAACCTTACTAAGGACAAAACTAAAACTGAAACCGGCACTTTTTCCTCTACAAACGGGATCCTCAAACCTAACCCGGAAACTTTTTCTATAACGCAGAAACACCAATAACAATAGTATGGCTAGCTCGGTAGACCAGCCCTCACTACAACGTTCTAATCTCAACCATAAAAACCCTCCCGATCGTTTTAAATTTCAAATTTAAATCCCTGAACGGACTTATGCCTCTACTTAAGCCCGAGGAGAAAATAACATAACATAAATGAGTATAGCTCAGTGAGATGAACGGCGGTCTCCCGAACGGGAGATCGCCAGTTCAATTCCCGTTTTCCCCAATTTTTTCCGTTTTTTTTCACCCCGGAAAAAGCCCACAAATCACTTATTCCACCCATTTAGCCGTCTTTTAGTGCTCCCTCACAAAGATCCGAACCCCCTTTAATGACATTTAAATCCCGCTTTTGATTATTTTCGCTATAAAGCACAGAGATGTGCAAGCTGGGAAACCATACAAATGAGCCACTGGCGGGAAATCTGGTTATAGGTCAGGATGCAATAGGTAAACAGGACCATGATTCATAGAGGCACCAAAAACTTAGATTTACTATATCTCCACACATTTTACATATAAACCACGGACTAAAACATACACTACATAGAAGATAATTATGTAAATAACCCATAAACCTAAAAATAAGGACTAACAAAAAATCACAAACCATAATTATGACTCGGCACACCAAAATAGACCCCGACCCAAAAGAGGAGCCAAAATCAAACCAGAGCAAAATCCTGCTTCGAGCTACAATAATCCTTGCAGCTACGGACCACTCTGTACTACAACAGCAATCCTGTGAACGCCTCTGAAGCTGAAGAATCCCTCTGAAGTTAGACTGAAGAACTCCTCTGAAGCTGAAGAACTCCTCTGACGCTGAAGAATCCTCCAAAGCTGAGAGACCACCAGAGCTACTGGGACCCTCCTGAAGCTGAACAATCCACTGACGGAAGAATCCTCCAGAAGCTGAATCCTCCCCTCTTCGGTGAGCAAAACCAACCAAGCAAATAACTCCTCAAAAAACGTATATAGGCCCAGCAATACCTTGGGGTCGTGCGGTGTATGGTGGCACAGGGATTGCTCTAAAATAGCCTTAAATGTGGGTGGTAGCATGGGTGCCTTGAGAGTCCTAGGCACGGCAGCTTACTGCTGCCAAACTAGGCCTTCTCTTTAACCTGGTGGTCCTGGGTAGGTGGCGGCTCGCTGCGACCGTTCCTGGCTCCACTGGGCAGACACCCGGGTCTGAGATGAGGGCTCCTTGGGATGCCTGGAGGGCAGCAGCCTGCTGCGGCCAGTCCTGGCCCCCTTGGTTCTCTCTCCCTCATTCCCACGGGGATATAACATAGCTTAGAGGCTAGAATGAGTGCCTGGAGGGTCCTGAATGATGACGGCTCGGGGCAATGGGTTCAGGTCCCTCTCTTCCCCTGGAAAGAACAGCTGGCGGCAGCTGTTATGGGGGGTACTCGGGCTTGGGAGTTTGGGGTCCCTTGGTGTGCCTGGAAGGTAGCAGCTCGCTGCGACTGGTCCTGGCCTCCCTGGGTTCCCACTCTCTCATTTCTTTCTGGGGCTAGCATAGAATAGGTTGGGTACCTGGAGGGTCCTGGAAGGCAGCAGCTCGCTGCGGCTGGTTCAGGCTCCCTCTTCCCTGGTTGGTACTGAGAAGGCAGCAGCTCGCTGCGGCTGGTCTTGGTCCTGCTGGGTTGGTACTCGGGTTTTGCTGGTTGAGGTTTCTTGGGGGCCTGGGAGGCAATAGCTTGCTGTGGCTGGCCCTGGCTCCTCCTGATCCTCTCTCCTGCATCCCCTTTGGGTTTAAAATAGATTAGAATAGACAGATCTTATTTTAGCTTTTCCTACCTCCAACCACCGGACAAACAACCGCTGAGGATCATCCAACTCTGCAGGCCTACTTGGGCGGGTCGTGGTAACCTAACGGTGTCAACAACCGATCCGTTCCAACCGGGTAGGCGGTAAGTAGACGGCCCCCCTGGGTTCCGCCTATAGGAACAGCACGCAGGACGGGTGGTTCAGGGCAGCAGAACCTTAAATGGAGCCCAGTCTTCTATGAGGCTTAGCCTCACCCACGCAACGGCCCATATTGCACTACACACGTTTTAAAATCCAATTGGACTCCTTCAAATTTTCCATCCCCTAGTCCAGCTTAGGTGACTATGGCCGAGGATGCAACGGGACCTAGGCACACTTTCTTTTCTTCAAAGACCCCATCCCCTGGTCCATCTTATTTATGTCCAGGCCGAGGATGCACCTAGCCCTAGCCATCTTCAACCCATCCCCTGATCCAGCTTAGGTTGATCAGGCCGAGGATGCACCGGGACCTAGGCCTCACTCCTAACTTTTAGATCCCCCCCTCCCCTGTTGGTTCCTGGAAGGCAGCAGCTCGCTGCGGCTGGTCCTGGCTCCACGAGGGAGGTCTTTGGGTTTGTGAGTCGTGGTTCCTGGGATTGTTTGGAAGGTAGCAGCTCGCTGCGACTGGTCCTTGCATCCCCCTGGTTCCCGTTCTCTCATTCCCTTTGGGGATTAACATAGGATAGGTTAATACAAGATAGATTAGCTACGGGTTTTGTGGGTTGGGGTCCCTTGGGGTTCCTGGAAGGCAGCAGCTTGCTGCGGCTGGTCCTGGTCTCCCCCTGGTCCCCTCTCCCTCGATACCTCTAAAAATAACTTCTCCAAAATAGGTCGCTCTAAAATAGCCTAACCTTCTGGAAAAACCCTGTCTCAATCCCCTCTGGGGCTAACATAGATTAGGTACCTGGAGGGTCCTGGAAGGCAGCAGCTCGCTGCGGCTGGTCCAGGTCCCCTCTCCCCTGGTTGGCTCTGGGAAGGCAGCAGCTCGCTGCGGCTGGTCCCAGTCCTGCTGGGTTGGTACTTGGGTTTTGGGGTTGAGATTCCTGGTGGTGCCTGGAAGGCAGCAGCTCGCTGCGGCTGGTCCTGGTGGCCTCGGGTTCCTCTCTTCCTCATTCCCTCCTATAGGATAGTCCTTCTAAAATAGCCTACTCCACTCAGGGTCAAAATAGAGTAGATTAGGTACCTGGAGGGTCTTGGAAGGCAGCAGCTCGCTGCGGCTGGTCCAGGTCCCCTCTCCCCCGGTTGGTTCTGGGAAGGCAGCAGCTCGCTGCGGCTGGTCCCAGTTCTGCCGGGATGGTACTTGGGTCTGCGTGTTGGGATTCCTGGGGGTGCCTGGGAGGCAGCAGCTCGCTGCGGCCGGCCCTGGCTTCCCCCTGGTCCTCTCTCCCGCAGCCCTCTAAAAGTAACAACTTTTCCAAAATAGTAAACCATAAAACAGCCTATCTCAGGACCTCACTTCATTAAAACAAAAATTTTTTTACTTCGTTCGCACCTACCCCTCAACACCAACCTCCAAAATTCTCAAAACTACTTCAAAAACACCCAGAAAATACCTTTATTGACCCTACTAGACAAACTACTTCCCTTAAAACTACTTAACTTAAATACTACTTACCTCCTCAAAAAATTACCCCAAATACTCACCTTCAATACCTACCACTCCAAATCCTATACCACTTACCCCTCAAATACTAGCTCCACTTATATAACCAAAATGCTAACCCCCTCCAACCTCCACCTTAAAATACTTACCTTCACAAATACTTACCTGCTTAGAACAAAAAAACCCTTTAAAAACCCTAACTAATACTCACCTTTCAAATACTTACCCTCCAATTCGCCACCTTTAAAATCCTACTTACTTACAACCATAAATACCTACCTCCTACTTAGAATCTCAAATACTTACCTGAAATAACCTCCCTAATACTTACTTCAAATACTTACCTCCTCAAAACAACTACCTACCTACAATAAACCTCCTTAATACTTACTTCAAATACTTACCTCCTCAAAATCAACTACCTACCTACAATAACCTCCTTAATACTTACTTCAAATACTTACCTCCTCAAAATCAACCACCTACCTACAATGACCTCCTTAATACTTACCTCGAATTGGACATGGGACACACCCCGAGATTTGATCAACCTCGGGAGGGCCCTCCTTGGGTGAGAGTGTCTAGTGGTAATGGCCGAAACACTCTATGATCCTGGGGTCCACTACTGATGATGTGTTCCACTATTTAGCCACCTAAAAAACTAACATTAGAGACAAACAATTGACTTCTAAGATCTAGGTTGGCCGATATAGAAGCCACTATTAGCAATTAACCTCCTAAAATAGCCATAAACCTTAGGTTAGCTTCCCAAAATTCATTCCAATAACACACCACTCCAACTAATGCAATCACAATTTTACGCCTAACCTTAATCTACGGACCTTAAACGCCTAACCTTAACCATACCCCTGGCCCCTAACCTTAACCAATCCAAACCTACGCCTAATCCAAACCACCCTACCTAAAACCTAATTACTCCTAACCCTGACCCCACTTACCCTAAACCTAACCAACACCTAACCCACGCCTAACCTTAAACACCCTACCTAAAGCCTAACCTTAACCGCCTAAACCGAACCTTAACCTAACCCTAAACCCCTTAACCCAAACCTTAACCCATACCTAACCCTAACCACCCTACCATGCCTAAACCTAAACACCCTACCTAAAGCCTAACCCTAACTAACTATACCTAACCCAAAAACTCTTAACCCTAACCTTAACCAAACCTTAACCCTACCCAACCCTACCTAACCCTAACCACCCTACCACGCCTAAACCTAAACACCCTACCTAAAGCCTAACCCTAACCTTACCTTAAACTAACTATACCTAACCCAAAAACTCTTAACCCTAACCTTAACCAAACCTTAACCCATACCTAACCCTAACCACCCTACCACGCCTAAACCTAAACACCCTACCTAAAGCCTAACCCTAACCTTACCTTAAACTAACTATACCTAACCAAAAAACTCTTAACCCTAACCTTAACCAAACCTCAAGCCACACCTAACCTTAACCACCCTACCTAACCCTAACCACACCTAACCCTGACCTCCTAACCCTAACCTTAAACCAAAAACCTAACTGCCTGACCTTAAAATCTAACTTCCTTACATCACCGAACCCAGACCGGAAATCTAAAAACACTTACCTGCACCTTAAAGGATCCTTAAGGAGTGTACTTACCCCCAACGTTTGGAAACAGAGGACGGACCCATTGCCAACGGACCTACAAGCGAACCGCCTGTAACACACAAAAAAATCTCAAGTTAATACAAAACTCGGCAACCTTTTTACCAATCTCAAGTTCACAAATCGGGCTAGGAACGTGCTAGGAAGATAATTCCAAACCTTCTAAACTCAACTTACAACCAATTATGAGACCCTAAAATGTGAGACACCTACCTGCACCTTAAAGAACCCTTAGGGGGGGCACTTACTTTTAAAATTTTGAAACTAAGGACGGACTTAATGCCAATAGACCCACTAGGGACCGCCTGTAACACACCAAAAATCTTAGAGTAATATCCCAAACGATTTGAGAAATACAAAACTTTTTAACTTTTCTCAAGTTCATAACTCGGGATAGGAACGTGCTAGGAAGATAATTCCAACACTCCTGAACTCAACTAGCAACCAACTATTAGACCCTAAAATTTGAAACGCCTACCTGCACCTTAAAGAACCCTTAGGGGGGGCACTTACTTTTAAAATTTTGAAACCAAGGGCGGACTTCATGCCAATGGACCCACTAGGGGCCGCTGGTAACACGCAAAAAATCTTAGTGTAATATCCCAAACCATTTAAGAAATACAAAACTTTTTAACTTTTCTCAAGTTCATAACTCGGGATAGGAACGTGCTAGGAAGATAATTCCAACACTCCTGAACTCAACTTGCAACCAACTATTAGACCCTAAAATTTGAAACACCTACCTGCACCCTAAAGACCCCTTAGGGGGGGCACTTACTTTTAAAATTTTGAAACCAAGGGCGGACTTCATGCCAATGGACCCACTAGGGGCCGCTGGTAACACGCAAAAAATCTCAAGATAATATCCCAAACCATTTAAGAAATACAAAACTTTTAACTTTTCTCAAGTTCATAACTCGGGATAGGAACGTGCTAGAAGGATAATTCCAACACTTCTGAACTCAACTTACAACCAACTACCAGACCCTAAAATTTGAGACACCTACCTGCACCTTAAAGGACCTTTTGGGGGGGCACTTACTTTTAAAATTTTGAAACTAGGAGCGGACTTAATGCCAATGGACCCACTAGGGGCCACTGGTAACATGCAAAAAATCTTAGAATAAGATCTCAAACCGTTTAAGGAAAACCAAACTTTTTTAACTTTCTCAAGTTCATAACTCGGGATAGGAACGTGCTAGGAAGATAATTCCAACACTTTTGAACTCAACTTACAACCAACCACCAGACCCTACAATCTGTAACACTTACCTGCACCTTAAAGAAACCTTAGGGGGGCACTAACTTTCGAAATTCTGAAACTTAGGTCGGACTCAATTCCAAAAAACCCACTAGGGGCCGCCTGTAACACACAAAAAATCCTGGATTAATATCCCAAACCGTTTTAGAGAAATAAGACTTTTTAACCCTTCCTACCGATCTCAAGTCCATAACTCAGGCTAGGAGCATGATAAGAGGATAATTCCAGCACTCCTGAACTCAACCAGAAGCCAACTACTAGTCCCTAAAATTTGAAATACTTACCTGCACCGTAAGGAAACCTTAAAGGGGGCACTTACTTTTAAAAGCTTGGAACTTAAGTCGGACTCAATGCCAAAAGACCCACAAAGGACCGCCTGTAGGACACAAAAAAATCTCAAGTTAATATCCCAAACCATTCCAGAGATATGAAACTTTTAACTACTACTAATAATATTAAGTTCACAACTTGGGCTGAGAACATACTAGGAAGGTAATTCCAACAACCTTGAAACCCAGATCACAACCAACTACTAGAAACTCTCACTTGGTAATGATATAAACAAAAGAGGTTCAGAGAGCTATGATGACGTGCGCCGGCCAGTGCCTTGCCTTTGGCTCCCCATTTCAACCACCCAGTCGACGGACGAAGTGGGGGGAGTCATCGAGATAGTCCAACCCAACCTAACCCTGCCAGAGCCTTCGGACTGCATACTCTCTGTAAAACCCAGATAATTATCACCCTACCAACCAACGCATGTCTCTTTGATTCTTACAGACACCAACCATGGCGGAGCAATTCAACGACTTTCAAAAAATGGTCAGGGTATTCAGCAAATACATAAAAACCTGCCACCACCTTCAACATGTGAAAATAACCCCGAATTCGAGAACACCCAAAACACTACTAAGAGCCCAAGATTGGATCGCAAAAGTGGTACGCCCGATGCAAACCACAGAGACCACAAACCTACTCTGTGCTTACAATGCAAAGAACTGGACCACCATGACACTCCAAATCTTAGAAGAACACTACCAGACGGCCCTAACAGAACTTAGGACCAAGATGATCCCACTATCAAAAACCGATTGGGAAAGAGCACTGACAGTGGCGACTAAATGGGTGAAAAAGGATATACCCCATGTGAAAACCACGGTACTTGAACAAGCACTTGAACGACTCAAACAACTGATGGAAGAAATCACAAACGAACCAAAAAATCCCCCATCCCCCGTACCAAGTAACCCACCACAGGAAACAATAGAACCACCAACCAAACGCCGTAGAAACGTAATAGAATCTTCACAAGAAAGCATGCAACCAGACCCTTTCCCCTCCCTTGTTGAAGAGGAGGATGCGTTGGGATCCTGGGACCTGTTTGACCTCCTGCCCCCAAACGGACCCCCCCGCAACCCCGCAATTACAAAACTAAACCCCACGGTGATAATACCTAGACTCACCCCAGCAATGACCTCCCAATCCGACAACGGGTGGGAATACAACGATGATAGCACCAGTGACACCACAAGGAATCCAACAGCAACCCCAAACCACAATAACGCAGATAACCGCACCAACAACACCACTATGGAGCCAACAGTGGCCCCCCACCTCTACGAAAGACATGAGCACTATGGCAACAAAACCGATAACTGGAAACTACAACCAACCAGACCAATCCTAATCATAGGTGACTCAAATCTGGACAAACTACCACGAATCGCAGATGACCGGATCCAAGTTGACTGCTACCCAGGTGCAAACTTATTCCACGCAACTTTCATCCTCAAACACAACTGCCCAACAACAGACGAAGTATCAAAAGTAATACTCTCCTTCGGAATAAACAACAGAACCCAGGGAAATACCTCTCTCCTCAAAAGAGACCTACACAGAATGCTGGGAGCAGCCCGCACCACCTTTCCCCAAGCAGAAATCTTTATCCCCAACATTAACTTCAACAAGACCCTACCAGCCAGAATTCAATCCAACATCAAAAACCTTAATGACCTCATCAACGAGACGGGCAGACAAATCCCACGACTGAACCAAGAGCTGTTCAACACCAATAATGACAAAATACACTGGACCCCAGAAACAGCCAACGAAATCTGGCAAACCTGGAAGGCTTTTTTAGGCTAAAGGAAAACCCGCCAACACCTCCCCAACCACAGAATAAGGAAGTAATCAACCTGTCAACACAACTGAAACTAACACCAACCCAGACCCAATTACTAACAAAAGGACTCTCATTTGTGCCTGCTTACAACCAAACCATCAACAAACGCAACACCATGATGACCCAACTCACAGAATACCACAGGAGACTGAAACTCAGCATCTACTATGGACCCTCCACCCCCACAAACCGCAAACCCTTCACAACAAAATCCCATTGGGAACCAGATCCGGACAAACTACCCAAGATAGTCAGAGACCTAATCCAAAAAGACAGAGAGACTATTACCAACCTAAAACAACGGACAGACAGACCAAACTTAACAACGGACGAAGAAAAGGCTCTACAACAACTGATAAGAAACACCAGCATTGTGATAAAACCAGCAGACAAAGGGAGCGCCACGGTAATACTGGATAGAGTGGACTACATTCACGAAGCCATGCGACAATTACAGGACGTAAAATACTACAAACCGCTTCCGGAACCCATATTCCAGGAGACAGAACAATTGATCTCAGACATTCTGGACACACTACACAAAAAAGGAAAACTCACAAAAAAACAAATCACTTACTTGAAAGGAGAAAACGACCCCAGACCACGATACTTCTATCTTCTCCCAAAAATACACAAACCCCCGGACACCTGGACAATCCCGCACAGACTCCCAACAGGCAGACCCATAGTCTCGGACTGTGGTAGCGAGAGCTATGGGATTGCAGAATACATAGATTCCTTCTTGACACCACTATCCAACCGACACCCCAGCTACATCAAAAACACACAGGACTTTATCAAACACATCCGAGACATAAAGACTAAGGAACCATGCTTTCTTTTCACCATGGACGTAAACAGCCTCTATACCAACATCGACACCCCTCTGGGGATGACAGCCGTCAAAAAATGGCTCAGTAAATACCCAGACGACAACCGACCGGACCAGGAAATCCTCCAGCTCCTCTACTTAAGCCTGACACGAAACGACTTTCAATTCGACCGAAAATACTACTTACAGATAAAAGGAACTGCGATGGGCAAACGATTTGCCCCCGCATACGCCAACATTTACATGGCAGACTGGGAGGAGTCTGCTCTCAAAAAATGCGAGAAACAACCATCACACTATTTCCGATACCTGGACGACATCTGGGGCATCTGGACCCACAACAAAGAAGACTTTGACCGATTTGTGGCCACTCTAAACCAACACCACACTCTGATCACAGTAACTCCCAACACAAATGACAACGAAATAAACTTCCTGGACACAACAGTATTCAAAGGACCGAACTACACAACCACGGGGAACCTTGACACAAAAGTTTACTTCAAACCGACGGACTCACATGCCCTCCTACACAAAACCAGCTTTCATCCGAAACACACCTTCCAGGGGATCCTAAAATCCCAGCTCCTAAGATTCGATAGAATCTGCACAAGAACGGAAGACAGGGACCAAGCAGTACAAACATTGTTCCGCACCTTGCGGAAAAGGGGATACCCGAGGTCCCTACTAAGAATGACAAAAAACCAGACATACCAGACAACACAAAACGAACCCCAACCGACCAAAAACCAAAAACACATCATCCCATTGACAACAAATTATTCGACACATGCGGTACAGGCCAACAGACAACTTAAAAGGAACTTTCAAGAAACACTGGAAGGGACCACAATACCGGACAACTTCAGGATCATATCAGCCTATAAGAAAAACCCAAACCTGAGAGATCTCCTGGTAAGGGCCAAACTCCCGCCACCCATGACCCAGGGAACATTGCCAAGGAGACCTAAAATAACCACAAATAGGCACTCAAAAACAGCGTACCCCCTACCAAATATCCCACTTGGACAGACCAACTGCATCTATCTAATTAAATGCAGAAAATGCCCCATGCAGTACGTGGGGGAGACACGCAACGCACTAAAAACACGTCTCTCCCACCACACATACAACATAAGAAAGAACCACAAAACCAACACCCACCTGGTCCAACACTTCAGAGAACACGGCCTTCAAAACCTACGACTACAAGGACTACAACACAACCCACACTGGACAACGGAACAGAGACGGAGACAAGAACGGATGTGGATCCAAAGACTTGGGACAAAATTCCCGAATGGACTAAATGACTGAACCTCCAATAGAGAAACCAAGACACGAGACTAAAACCAGGACCTATATTGTTAAAATATTGTCAAAAATTGTTAAAGTTATTATTTCTTCTTATTCTTCTTCTTATTGTTATCATTGTTTCAGTCTTAACGATCCTGTACATAGTTTTGCAATTGTAAATAATTATTAAAACATGAGTGAGGGGGTTTGAAGATGATGTTACAGGGACCAAGTCTTATGGCAGACTTGCTCAGAGGAAACCCCTCAATCGAGCATAAGCCACGACAAAACCCCAAGCCTGATTCAACCCCCTCCACTCCCTTAAATACTTTCATTAAAAATACTTCATGAAACACTTCCTTAAACAATTTTCTAAACTTACACCTGTAAATCTACCCATGTAAAAATAATAAAGATCTAATAAAAGCACTCACTTACCGAGAATTTCCTCAATCGCTCTTCTCCCTACCGCTCCTCCACGACAGTGGGGGAGTTGGGGGAGGCAGAGCGCACAGCCCGGTCCGGCACAAGGGGTAGTTGGGTCCGGACAGACCCTCTCCCCCAAGCTCTGCCTTCTTCTTCCTCCTCCTCATCATCCACACAGTTCCTCCACCGCTCTCCTCCCTACTGCTCCTCCACGACAGTGGGGAGACTGGGGGAGGCAGAGCGCACAGCCCGGTCCGGCACAAGGGGTAGTTGGGTCCGAACAGACCCTCTCCCCCAAGCTCTGCCTTCTTCTTCCTCCTCCTCATCATCCACACAGCTCCTCCACCGCTCTCCTCCCTACTGCTCCTCCACGACAGTGGGGAGATTGGGGGAGGTAGAGCGCACAGCCCGGTCCGGCACAAGGGGTAGTTGGGTCCGAACAGACCCTCTCCCCCAAGCTCTGCCTTCTTCTTCTTCCTCCTCCTCATCATCCACACAGCTCCTCCAACGCTCTCCTCCCTACTGCTCCTCCACGACAGTGGGGAGACTGGGGGGGCAGAGCGCACAGCCCGGTCCGGCACAAGGGGTAGTTGGGTCCGAACAGACCCTCTCCCCCAAGCTCTGCCTTCTTCTTCCTCCTCCTCACCATTCATACAGCTCCTCCACCGCTCTCCTCCCTACTGCTCCTCCACAACAGTGGGGGAGCCGGGGGAGACAGAGCGCACAGCCCGGTCCGGCACAAGGGGTAGTTGGGTCCGAACAGACCCTCTCCCCCAAGCTCTGCCTTCCTCTTCTTCCTCCTCCTCATCATCATCTAAGAAAAAGAAACATCAAACACAAACATAACCTTACTAAGGACAAAACTAAAACTGAAACCGGCACTTTTTCCTCTACAAACGGGATCCTCAAACCTAACCCGGAAACTTTTTCTATAACGCAGAAACACCAATAACAATAGTATGGCTAGCTCGGTAGACCAGCCCTCACTACAACGTTCTAATCTCAACCATAAAAACCCTCCCGATCGTTTTAAATTTCAAATTTAAATCCCTGAACGGACTTATGCCTCTACTTAAGCCCGAGGAGAAAATAACATAACATAAATGAGTATAGCTCAGTGAGATGAACGGCGGTCTCCCGAACGGGAGATCGCCAGTTCAATTCCCGTTTTCCCCAATTTTTTCCGTTTTTTTTCACCCCGGAAAAAGCCCACAAATCACTTATTCCACCCATTTAGCCGTCTTTTAGTGCTCCCTCACAAAGATCCGAACCCCCTTTAATGACATTTAAATCCCGCTTTTGATTATTTTCGCTATAAAGCACAGAGATGTGCAAGCTGGGAAACCATACAAATGAGCCACTGGCGGGAAATCTGGTTATAGGTCAGGATGCAATAGGTAAACAGGACCATGATTCATAGAGGCACCAAAAACTTAGATTTACTATATCTCCACACATTTTACATATAAACCACGGACTAAAACATACACTACATAGAAGATAATTATGTAAATAACCCATAAACCTAAAAATAAGGACTAACAAAAAATCACAAACCATAATTATGACTCGGCACACCAAAATAGACCCCGACCCAAAAGAGGAGCCAAAATCAAACCAGAGCAAAATCCTGCTTCGAGCTACAATAATCCTTGCAGCTACGGACCACTCTGTACTACAACAGCAATCCTGTGAACGCCTCTGAAGCTGAAGAATCCCTCTGAAGTTAGACTGAAGAACTCCTCTGAAGCTGAAGAACTCCTCTGACGCTGAAGAATCCTCCAAAGCTGAGAGACCACCAGAGCTACTGGGACCCTCCTGAAGCTGAACAATCCACTGACGGAAGAATCCTCCAGAAGCTGAATCCTCCCCTCTTCGGTGAGCAAAACCAACCAAGCAAATAACTCCTCAAAAAACGTATATAGGCCCAGCAATACCTTGGGGTCGTGCGGTGTATGGTGGCACAGGGATTGCTCTAAAATAGCCTTAAATGTGGGTGGTAGCATGGGTGCCTTGAGAGTCCTAGGCACGGCAGCTTACTGCTGCCAAACTAGGCCTTCTCTTTAACCTGGTGGTCCTGGGTAGGTGGCGGCTCGCTGCGACCGTTCCTGGCTCCACTGGGCAGACACCCGGGTCTGAGATGAGGGCTCCTTGGGATGCCTGGAGGGCAGCAGCCTGCTGCGGCCAGTCCTGGCCCCCTTGGTTCTCTCTCCCTCATTCCCACGGGGATATAACATAGCTTAGAGGCTAGAATGAGTGCCTGGAGGGTCCTGAATGATGACGGCTCGGGGCAATGGGTTCAGGTCCCTCTCTTCCCCTGGAAAGAACAGCTGGCGGCAGCTGTTATGGGGGGTACTCGGGCTTGGGAGTTTGGGGTCCCTTGGTGTGCCTGGAAGGTAGCAGCTCGCTGCGACTGGTCCTGGCCTCCCTGGGTTCCCACTCTCTCATTTCTTTCTGGGGCTAGCATAGAATAGGTTGGGTACCTGGAGGGTCCTGGAAGGCAGCAGCTCGCTGCGGCTGGTTCAGGCTCCCTCTTCCCTGGTTGGTACTGAGAAGGCAGCAGCTCGCTGCGGCTGGTCTTGGTCCTGCTGGGTTGGTACTCGGGTTTTGCTGGTTGAGGTTTCTTGGGGGCCTGGGAGGCAATAGCTTGCTGTGGCTGGCCCTGGCTCCTCCTGATCCTCTCTCCTGCATCCCCTTTGGGTTTAAAATAGATTAGAATAGACAGATCTTATTTTAGCTTTTCCTACCTCCAACCACCGGACAAACAACCGCTGAGGATCATCCAACTCTGCAGGCCTACTTGGGCGGGTCGTGGTAACCTAACGGTGTCAACAACCGATCCGTTCCAACCGGGTAGGCGGTAAGTAGACGGCCCCCCTGGGTTCCGCCTATAGGAACAGCACGCAGGACGGGTGGTTCAGGGCAGCAGAACCTTAAATGGAGCCCAGTCTTCTATGAGGCTTAGCCTCACCCACGCAACGGCCCATATTGCACTACACACGTTTTAAAATCCAATTGGACTCCTTCAAATTTTCCATCCCCTAGTCCAGCTTAGGTGACTATGGCCGAGGATGCAACGGGACCTAGGCACACTTTCTTTTCTTCAAAGACCCCATCCCCTGGTCCATCTTATTTATGTCCAGGCCGAGGATGCACCTAGCCCTAGCCATCTTCAACCCATCCCCTGATCCAGCTTAGGTTGATCAGGCCGAGGATGCACCGGGACCTAGGCCTCACTCCTAACTTTTAGATCCCCCCCTCCCCTGTTGGTTCCTGGAAGGCAGCAGCTCGCTGCGGCTGGTCCTGGCTCCACGAGGGAGGTCTTTGGGTTTGTGAGTCGTGGTTCCTGGGATTGTTTGGAAGGTAGCAGCTCGCTGCGACTGGTCCTTGCATCCCCCTGGTTCCCGTTCTCTCATTCCCTTTGGGGATTAACATAGGATAGGTTAATACAAGATAGATTAGCTACGGGTTTTGTGGGTTGGGGTCCCTTGGGGTTCCTGGAAGGCAGCAGCTTGCTGCGGCTGGTCCTGGTCTCCCCCTGGTCCCCTCTCCCTCGATACCTCTAAAAATAACTTCTCCAAAATAGGTCGCTCTAAAATAGCCTAACCTTCTGGAAAAACCCTGTCTCAATCCCCTCTGGGGCTAACATAGATTAGGTACCTGGAGGGTCCTGGAAGGCAGCAGCTCGCTGCGGCTGGTCCAGGTCCCCTCTCCCCTGGTTGGCTCTGGGAAGGCAGCAGCTCGCTGCGGCTGGTCCCAGTCCTGCTGGGTTGGTACTTGGGTTTTGGGGTTGAGATTCCTGGTGGTGCCTGGAAGGCAGCAGCTCGCTGCGGCTGGTCCTGGTGGCCTCGGGTTCCTCTCTTCCTCATTCCCTCCTATAGGATAGTCCTTCTAAAATAGCCTACTCCACTCAGGGTCAAAATAGAGTAGATTAGGTACCTGGAGGGTCTTGGAAGGCAGCAGCTCGCTGCGGCTGGTCCAGGTCCCCTCTCCCCCGGTTGGTTCTGGGAAGGCAGCAGCTCGCTGCGGCTGGTCCCAGTTCTGCCGGGATGGTACTTGGGTCTGCGTGTTGGGATTCCTGGGGGTGCCTGGGAGGCAGCAGCTCGCTGCGGCCGGCCCTGGCTTCCCCCTGGTCCTCTCTCCCGCAGCCCTCTAAAAGTAACAACTTTTCCAAAATAGTAAACCATAAAACAGCCTATCTCAGGACCTCACTTCATTAAAACAAAAATTTTTTTACTTCGTTCGCACCTACCCCTCAACACCAACCTCCAAAATTCTCAAAACTACTTCAAAAACACCCAGAAAATACCTTTATTGACCCTACTAGACAAACTACTTCCCTTAAAACTACTTAACTTAAATACTACTTACCTCCTCAAAAAATTACCCCAAATACTCACCTTCAATACCTACCACTCCAAATCCTATACCACTTACCCCTCAAATACTAGCTCCACTTATATAACCAAAATGCTAACCCCCTCCAACCTCCACCTTAAAATACTTACCTTCACAAATACTTACCTGCTTAGAACAAAAAAACCCTTTAAAAACCCTAACTAATACTCACCTTTCAAATACTTACCCTCCAATTCGCCACCTTTAAAATCCTACTTACTTACAACCATAAATACCTACCTCCTACTTAGAATCTCAAATACTTACCTGAAATAACCTCCCTAATACTTACTTCAAATACTTACCTCCTCAAAACAACTACCTACCTACAATAAACCTCCTTAATACTTACTTCAAATACTTACCTCCTCAAAATCAACTACCTACCTACAATAACCTCCTTAATACTTACTTCAAATACTTACCTCCTCAAAATCAACCACCTACCTACAATGACCTCCTTAATACTTACCTCGAATTGGACATGGGACACACCCCGAGATTTGATCAACCTCGGGAGGGCCTTCCTTGGGTGAGAGTGTCTAGTGGTAATGGCCGAAACACTCTATGATCCTGGGGTCCACTACTGATGATGTGTTCCACTATTTAGCCACCTAAAAAACTAACATTAGAGACAAACAATTGACTTCTAAGATCTAGGTTGGCCGATATAGAAGCCACTATTAGCAATTAACCTCCTAAAATAGCCATAAACCTTAGGTTAGCTTCCCAAAATTCATTCCAATAACACACCACTCCAACTAATGCAATCACAATTTTACGCCTAACCTTAATCTACGGACCTTAAACGCCTAACCTTAACCATACCCCTGGCCCCTAACCTTAACCAATCCAAACCTACGCCTAATCCAAACCACCCTACCTAAAACCTAATTACTCCTAACCCTGACCCCACTTACCCTAAACCTAACCAACACCTAACCCACGCCTAACCTTAAACACCCTACCTAAAGCCTAACCTTAACCGCCTAAACCGAACCTTAACCTAACCCTAAACCCCTTAACCCAAACCTTAACCCATACCTAACCCTAACCACCCTACCATGCCTAAACCTAAACACCCTACCTAAAGCCTAACCCTAACTAACTATACCTAACCCAAAAACTCTTAACCCTAACCTTAACCAAACCTTAACCCTACCCAACCCTACCTAACCCTAACCACCCTACCACGCCTAAACCTAAACACCCTACCTAAAGCCTAACCCTAACCTTACCTTAAACTAACTATACCTAACCCAAAAACTCTTAACCCTAACCTTAACCAAACCTTAACCCATACCTAACCCTAACCACCCTACCACGCCTAAACCTAAACACCCTACCTAAAGCCTAACCCTAACCTTACCTTAAACTAACTATACCTAACCAAAAAACTCTTAACCCTAACCTTAACCAAACCTCAAGCCACACCTAACCTTAACCACCCTACCTAACCCTAACCACACCTAACCCTGACCTCCTAACCCTAACCTTAAACCAAAAACCTAACTGCCTGACCTTAAAATCTAACTTCCTTACATCACCGAACCCAGACCGGAAATCTAAAAACACTTACCTGCACCTTAAAGGATCCTTAAGGAGTGTACTTACCCCCAACGTTTGGAAACAGAGGACGGACCCATTGCCAACGGACCTACAAGCGAACCGCCTGTAACACACAAAAAAATCTCAAGTTAATACAAAACTCGGCAACCTTTTTACCAATCTCAAGTTCACAAATCGGGCTAGGAACGTGCTAGGAAGATAATTCCAAACCTTCTAAACTCAACTTACAACCAATTATGAGACCCTAAAATGTGAGACACCTACCTGCACCTTAAAGAACCCTTAGGGGGGGCACTTACTTTTAAAATTTTGAAACTAAGGACGGACTTAATGCCAATAGACCCACTAGGGACCGCCTGTAACACACCAAAAATCTTAGAGTAATATCCCAAACGATTTGAGAAATACAAAACTTTTTAACTTTTCTCAAGTTCATAACTCGGGATAGGAACGTGCTAGGAAGATAATTCCAACACTCCTGAACTCAACTAGCAACCAACTATTAGACCCTAAAATTTGAAACGCCTACCTGCACCTTAAAGAACCCTTAGGGGGGGCACTTACTTTTAAAATTTTGAAACCAAGGGCGGACTTCATGCCAATGGACCCACTAGGGGCCGCTGGTAACACGCAAAAAATCTTAGTGTAATATCCCAAACCATTTAAGAAATACAAAACTTTTTAACTTTTCTCAAGTTCATAACTCGGGATAGGAACGTGCTAGGAAGATAATTCCAACACTCCTGAACTCAACTTGCAACCAACTATTAGACCCTAAAATTTGAAACACCTACCTGCACCCTAAAGACCCCTTAGGGGGGGCACTTACTTTTAAAATTTTGAAACCAAGGGCGGACTTCATGCCAATGGACCCACTAGGGGCCGCTGGTAACACGCAAAAAATCTCAAGATAATATCCCAAACCATTTAAGAAATACAAAACTTTTAACTTTTCTCAAGTTCATAACTCGGGATAGGAACGTGCTAGAAGGATAATTCCAACACTTCTGAACTCAACTTACAACCAACTACCAGACCCTAAAATTTGAGACACCTACCTGCACCTTAAAGGACCTTTTGGGGGGGCACTTACTTTTAAAATTTTGAAACTAGGAGCGGACTTAATGCCAATGGACCCACTAGGGGCCACTGGTAACATGCAAAAAATCTTAGAATAAGATCTCAAACCGTTTAAGGAAAACCAAACTTTTTTAACTTTCTCAAGTTCATAACTCGGGATAGGAACGTGCTAGGAAGATAATTCCAACACTTTTGAACTCAACTTACAACCAACCACCAGACCCTACAATCTGTAACACTTACCTGCACCTTAAAGAAACCTTAGGGGGGCACTAACTTTCGAAATTCTGAAACTTAGGTCGGACTCAATTCCAAAAAACCCACTAGGGGCCGCCTGTAACACACAAAAAATCCTGGATTAATATCCCAAACCGTTTTAGAGAAATAAGACTTTTTAACCCTTCCTACCGATCTCAAGTCCATAACTCAGGCTAGGAGCATGATAAGAGGATAATTCCAGCACTCCTGAACTCAACCAGAAGCCAACTACTAGTCCCTAAAATTTGAAATACTTACCTGCACCGTAAGGAAACCTTAAAGGGGGCACTTACTTTTAAAAGCTTGGAACTTAAGTCGGACTCAATGCCAAAAGACCCACAAAGGACCGCCTGTAGGACACAAAAAAATCTCAAGTTAATATCCCAAACCATTCCAGAGATATGAAACTTTTAACTACTACTAATAATATTAAGTTCACAACTTGGGCTGAGAACATACTAGGAAGGTAATTCCAACAACCTTGAAACCCAGATCACAACCAACTACTAGAAACTCTCACTTGGTAATGATATAAACAAAAGAGGTTCAGAGAGCTATGATGACGTGCGCCGGCCAGTGCCTTGCCTTTGGCTCCCCATTTCAACCACCCAGTCGACGGACGAAGTGGGGGGAGTCATCGAGATAGTCCAACCCAACCTAACCCTAACCCTAACCCTAACCCTAACCCTAACCCTAACCCACTAACCCTAACCCTAACCCTAACCCTAACCCTAACCCTAACCCTAACCCCTAACCCTAACCCTAACCCTAACCCTAACCCTAACCCTAACCCTAACCCTAACTAACCCTAACCCTAACCCTAACCCTAACCCTAACCCTAACCCTAACCCTAACCCTAACCCTAACCCTAACCCTAACCCTAACCCTAACCCTAACCCTAACCCTAACCCTAACCCTAACCCTAACCCTAACCCTAACCCTAACCCTAACCCTAACTAACCCTAACCCTAACCCTAACCCTAACCCCCTAACCCTAACCCTAACCCTAACCCTAACCCTAACCCTAACCCTAACCCTAACCCTAACCCTAACCCTAACCCTAACCCTAACCCTAACCCTAACCCTAACCCTAACCCTAACCCTAACCCTAACCCTAACCCTAACCCTAACCCTAACCCTAACCCTAAACCTAACCACGCCTAACCCTAACCCTAAACCTAACTAACCTTAAACTCGAGGCCTACGCCTAAACCTAACCACGCCTAACCTTAAACTCGAGGCCTACGCCTAAACCTAACCACGCCTAACCTTAAACTCGGGGCCTACGCCTAAACCTCCTAACCTAATCCTAACCTAACCCTCATCCTAACCCTAACCCTAACCACTCCTCCTAAAGCTAACTTAACCTGAACGCCTAACTAACCAATAAGCCTGGAACCTGAACACTAATCCTAACCCTAACCTTGCTCTGAACCTAATTCTAACCTAACCTTAGGATTTTCTCCACGGCTCTCCTCCACCACTCCTCCACGGCAGTGGTCGAGTGGGAGGAGGCAGAGCGCCAACGCCTCGTCAGGCACACGGGGTGGCTGAGGTCCCCACCGACCCACCACCCCAAGCTCTGTCTCCATCCTCCTCACCACCAACAACAACAAAGGATTTTCTCCACGGCTCTCCTCACCACCAACAACAACAAAGGATTTTCTCCATCGCTCTCCTCCCGCCACTCCTCCACGACGGTGGTTGGGTGGGGGGAGGCAGAGCGCAAAGCCCCGTCCGGCACACGGGGTGGTAGAGGTCCCCACAGACCCTCCACCCCAAGCTCTGTCTCCATCCTTTCCTCCACCATCATCAACAACGAATCCAAGCTCTCCACCAATCAACAACGTCTGATCCATCACTCTCCCTCGCTCTCCTCCCGCCACTCCTCCACGACGGTGGTTGGGTGGGGGGAGGCAGAGCGCAAAGCCCCGTCCGGCACACGGGGTGGTAGAGGTCCCCACAGACCCTCCACCCCAAGCTCTGTCTCCATCCTTTCCTCCACCGTCATCAACAACGAATCCAAGCTCTCCACCAGTCAACAACGTCTGATCCATCACTCTCCCTCGCTCTCCTCCCGCCACTCCTCCACGATGGTGGTTGGGTGGGGGGAGGCAGAGCGCAAAGCCCCATCCGGCACATGGGGTGGCAGAGGTCCCCACAGACCCTCCACCCCAAGCTCTGTCTCCATCCTTTCCTCCACCATCATCAACAACAAGGGATTTCCTCCACGGCTCTCCTCCACCACTCCTCCACGACGCTGGTCGAGTGGGAGGGGGCAGAGCGCCAACGCCTCGTCAGGCACACGGGGTGGCTGAGGTCCCCACCGACCCACCACCCCAAGCTCTGTCTCCATCCTCCTCACCATCAACAACGTTAGCACAGCTTCCTCCTAAAGAAACACCAAAAATGGGTCCAATTAACCCCAAATGTTGAAAAAAAACCTACCTTAAACCACTTCCTGGAAAGGTTAAAGATTTCAAAAAATTTTTTAAAAACTCTCCACCACAGAATAATAACCCACTAGGGAGGGAATGGTAAGATATACTTGACCGGGCCGGAGCCTCCATAGCGACGTGCGACGGCCAGTGCATTGCCTTTGGCTCCCCATGCTCAACTACCCAGTCGGTGGACGAGGTAGGGGGGGCCATCGAGATAGTATTCACAAACCTAACCCAGCCAGTGCCAACGGACAGCATGACCTCTGTAAAACCCACACAAGTGTCTTACCAATATCCCTCCTTTAGAAAAGACTGAAGACATGTGATGAGAAAGATGCATAAAATCCTAATAGAAAGAAAAAAACAAATTCACCATTGTGAGAATAATTATGGATGACATCCCATTAGGAAGAAGAAACCAAACTCACCTATTGTGTCAATAATTATGCATAACATCCCATTTGGAAGAAGAAACCAAACTTACCTTTTGTGACAATAATTATGCATAACATACCATTATGGAAAAGAAACCAAACCTACCTTTTGTGGCAGTAATTATGCATAACATACCATTATGGAAAAGAAACCAAACTCACCTATTGTGTCAATAATTATGCATAACATACCATTATGGAAAAGAAACCAAACTCACCTATTGTGTCAATAATTATGCATAACATACCATTATGGAAAAGAAACCAAACTCACCTATTGTGTCAATAATTATGCATAACATACCATTATGGAAAAGAAACCAAACCTACCTTTTGTGGCAATAATTATGCATAACATCCCATTTGGAAGAAGAAACCAAACCTACCTTTTGTGGCAATAATTATGCATAACATACCATTATGGAAAAGAAACCAAACTCACCTATTGTGTCAATAATTATGCATAACATACCATTATGGAAAAGAAACCAAACTCACCTATTGTGTCAAGAATTATGCATAACATCCCATTTGGAAGAAGAAACCAAACCTACCTTTTGTGGCAATAATTATGCATAACATACCATTATGGAAAAGAAACCAAACTCACCTATTGTGTCAATAATTATGCATAACATACCATTATGGAAAAGAAACCAAACTTACCTTTTGTGACAATAATTATGCATAACATACCTTTATGAAGAAGAAACCAAACTTACCTTTTGTGACAATAATTATGCATAACATACCATTATGAAGAAGAAACCAAACTTACCTTTTGTGACAATAATTATGCATAACATACCTTTATGAAGAAGAAATCAAACTTACCTTTTGTGACAATAATTATGCATAACATACCTTTATGAAGAAGAAACCAAACTTACCTTTTGTGACAATAATTATGCATAACATACCTTTATGAAGAAGAAACCAAACTTACCTTTTGTGACAATAATTATGCATAACATACCTTTATGAAGAAGAAACCAAACTTACCTTTTGTGACAATAATTATGCATAACATACCTTTATGAAGAAGAAACCAAACTTACCTTTTGTGACAATAATTATGCATAACATACCATTATCAAGAAGAAACCAAATTCACCATTGGGAGCATAATTATACATGAAATCCCACTTGGGCATAAAACAGGACGTATTTCCACCTGGAACAGCTGACTGCAACAAGTCTGTGACCTTTGAACTCAGTAATTCACAGTAGACTCTCAATAAATAAAACCAGGATAACAAATAATGACAAAATTCATGTAAACCTCGTTAGGACAATTTCAACATGGGGCAGGATTACCGGTGGAGAGAGGACAGTAAAAATTGCAGCTACCTGGGGCTCAATGATCCACTCCATACGGTGCTTTTGGACGTGACCAAAAGAGTCCTCTACAACCCCACACGTCAGGTTCACGCTGATCAAAACCAGGAGAAGAACAACAACATATGGATAAGCAGAAATCGGAATTAAAACAGAGGATTAATAACCAGGAGAAACAATGACAACTCACTGAGACCCACTTGAGAGAAAATGGATGCATAAAACAGAATCGCCAGCAGAGGGAGCCATCCCACCGTGTAACTAATGGTGGGATGTGAGGAATGATGGGAGATTGAGTCCCACATGGCCTCACATACAGAATCACAGTCTGCAGCCCTCTGGTGGCATCGGTTGGAAATTACACTTATTAGAGACACACTTCCTGACCAGATGCATTCTGGGAGGACAAAATTTACAACTTTATAGGCTTTTACACAATTTACCACAAACTTTATACAGCTTAAATGTCTAAAAACATAATGTATAATCATACAGCTTCCCTTTAAAAGTAAATAAGAACATTATTTTATACAAAACCGTGACCCCAAACAGATGATGATTTTCAATATAACACACAGGATTTCACTTGTACAAACTTTCCAGACCTGGAAACTATAAATTTATGATACCTGGGGTCACGCGGTGCACTGAGGCACAGGTACTAATTAGAACTTTAGTAATTAATATTTTATATTTTAATATTTAATGTTTAAGCTTTTATATTTTAATATTTAATGTTGAAGTTTTAATATTAAAATCTTAACATTAATACTTTGAATGATAACATGTGGAATCTTAAACCTATAAGTTTTAAACCTTAATATCTAAAATGTCAAACTTTAATAACCAAAAATTAGATCATTAAAATGCTATTATATTAGCTCCGCCGTTGCCTGACGACCACAGAGGATTCCTGACAACCACAGAAACTACCAGCGATCAGAGAGAATCCCTGACAACCACAGAGAACACCCAACTCTTCAAGCCTGACTGGGCAGATCGTGGTAACCTAACGGTGTTAACAACCGATCAAACCCGATCAGGCGGTAAGTATTACCTTGATTCACCTACACTCACACTTAACTCTTCCAAACCACCGAACAATGGAGCGACTCCTCTGGTACCTGCAAACGTGACTGAAAAAGTGAGCTCACTAAAATGATAATAGCCTCCTTCTTTAACAAAATCCCACTTTGCGCGTCTCAAAAAATTAGAATTGAATACAAAAACTCAACTTTTAGCTGAACCAGAACTGTAACTCCAAAATATTAGCAAAACTTTAGCTAAAATATAGGAACCTTAAATCCAATTGGCTATGGGACACACCCTGAGATTTGATCAACCTCAGGGGGGCCGTCCTTGGGTGAGAGTGTCTAGTGGTAATGGCCGAAACACTCTGTGATCCTAAGGTGCACTACTGATGATGTGTCCCACCATTTAGCTTCTTAAAACTTAGCCTTAGGGGCAAATAATTGGCTTCCAAGATCTAGGCTGGCCGAAATAGAGACCACTACTAGAATTAAACTTCCTAAAATAGACCTAACTTCTCAAAATTAGTTTAGCTTCCCTAAATTAACCAAAACACCACAAATTTAGCCACGCCTAACCTTAAACTCGGATTCTACGCCTAAACCTAACCACGCCTAACCTTAAACTCGGATCTTACGCCTAAACCTAACCACGCCTAACCTTAAACTCGAGGCCTACGCCTAA
This sequence comes from Dascyllus trimaculatus, assembly GCA_024666655.1. Taxonomy (NCBI): domain Eukaryota; kingdom Metazoa; phylum Chordata; class Actinopteri; family Pomacentridae; genus Dascyllus; species Dascyllus trimaculatus. The sequence goes on from JAMOIN010001003.1 coordinate 46,246, forward strand.
ACCTAACCACGCCTAACCTTAAACTCGAGGCCTACGCCTAAACCTAACCACGCCTAACCTTAAACTCGGGGCCTACGCCTAAACCTCACCATTAGTCCTAGCTACTAATCCTAACCTAACCCTCATCCTAACCCTAACCCTAACCACTCCTCCTAAAGCTAACTTAACCTGAACGCCTAACCCTAACCAATAAGCCTGGATCTAATCCTGATCCTGACACTAATCCTAACCCTAACCAGTTGCTCTGAACCTAATTCTAAAACCTAACCTTAACACAGGATTTTCTCCACGGCTCTCCTCCACCACTCCTCCACGGCAGTGGTCGAGTGGGAGGAGGCAGAGCGCCAACGCCTCGTCAGGCACACGGGGTGGCTGAGGTCCCCACCGACCCACCACCCCAAGCTCTGTCTCCATCCTCCTCACCACCAACAACAACAAAGGATTTTCTCCACGGCTCTCCTCACCACCAACAACAACAAAGGATTTTCTCCATCGCTCTCCTCCCGCCACTCCTCCACGACGGTGGTTGGGTGGGGGGAGGCAGAGCGCAAAGCCCCGTCCGGCACACGGGGTGGTAGAGGTCCCCACAGACCCTCCACCCCAAGCTCTGTCTCCATCCTTTCCTCCACCATCATCAACAACGAATCCAAGCTCTCCACCAATCAACAACGTCTGATCCATCACTCTCCCTCGCTCTCCTCCCGCCACTCCTCCACGACGGTGGTTGGGTGGGGGGAGGCAGAGCGCAAAGCCCCGTCCGGCACACGGGGTGGTAGAGGTCCCCACAGACCCTCCACCCCAAGCTCTGTCTCCATCCTTTCCTCCACCGTCATCAACAACGAATCCAAGCTCTCCCCCAGTCAACAACGTCTGATCCATCACTCTCCCTCGCTCTCCTCCCGCCACTCCTCCACGGCGGTGGTTGGGTGGGGGGAGGCAGAGTGCAAAGCCCCATCCGGCACATGGGGTGGCAGAGGTCCCCACAGACCCTCCACCCCAAGCTCTGTCTCCATCCTTTCCTCCACCATCATCAACAACAAGGGATTTCCTCCACGGCTCTCCTCCACCACTCCTCCACGACGCTGGTCGAGTGGGAGGGGGCAGAGCGCCAACGCCTCGTCAGGCACACGGGGTGGCTGAGGTCCCCACCGACCCACCACCCCAAGCTCTGTCTCCATCCTCCTCACCACCAACAACAACAAAGGATTTTCTCCACGGCTCTCCTCACCACCAACAACAACAAAGGATTTTCTCCATCGCTCTCCTCCCGCCACTCCTCCACGACGGTGGTTGGGTGGGGGGAGGCAGAGCGCAAAGCCCCGTGCGGCACACGGGGTGGTAGAGGTCCCCACAGACCCTCCACCCCAAGCTCTGTCTCCATCCTTTCCTCCACCATCACCAACTACAAATCCAAGCTCTCCACCACCAACAACGTTCAATCCATCGCTCCTCTCCCTCGCTCTCCTTCCGCCACTCCTCCACGATGGTGGTGGGGTGGGGGGAGGCAGAGCGCAAAGCCCCGTCCGGCACACGGGGTGGTAGAGGTCCCCACAGACCCTCCACCCCAAGCTCTGTCTCCATCCTTTCCTCCGCCATCACCAACTACAAATCCAAGCTCTCCACCACCAACAACGTTCAATCCATCGCTCCTCTCCTTCGCTCTCCTTCCGCCACTCCTCCACGATGGTGGGGTGGGGGGAGGCAGAGCGCAAAGCCCCGTCCGGCACACGGGGTGGTAGAGGTCCCCACAGACCCTCCACCCCAAGCTCTGTCTCCATCCTTTCCTCCACCATCATCAACAACAAGGGATTTCCTCCACGGCTCTCCTCCACCACCCCTCCACGACGCTGGTCGAGTGGGAGGGGGCAGAGCGCCAACGCCTCGTCAGGCACACGGGGTGGCTGAGGTCCCCACCGACCCACCACCCCAAGCTCTGTCTCCATCCTCCTCACCATCAACAACGTTAGCACAGCTTCCTCCTAAAGAAACACCAAAAATGGGTCCAATTAACCCCAAATGTTGGAAAAAAAACCTACCTTAAACCACTTCCTGGAAAGGTTAAAGATTTCAAAAAATTTTTTAAAAACTCTCCACCACAGAATAATAACCCACTAGGGAGGGAATGGTAAGATATACTTGACCGGGCCGGAGCCTCCATAGCGACGTGCGACGGCCAGTGCATTGCCTTTGGCTCCCCATGCTCAACTACCCAGTCGGTGGACGAGGTAGGGGGGGCCATCGAGATAGTATTCACAAACCTAACCCTAACCCTAACCCCTAACCCTAACCCTAACCCTCATCCTAATCCTAACCCTAACAACTCCTCCTAAAGCTAACTTAACCCAATCGCCTAACCCTAACCTTAATTTCGGATCCTATGCCTAAACCTAAACACTAATGCTAATCTTAAGTATTAAACCTAACCCTTAAACCAATTACTAACCCTAACCTCAACCATCAACCTGATCCTAACCCTAACCACCTTCTCCTCTCCTCTCTCACCCTCTCTTCTCCCTACCATTCCCCCACGAAAGTGGGTGAGCTTGGGGAGGCAGAGCGCACAGCCCGGTCCGGCACAAGGGGGAATGTGAGTCCGGACGGACTCCGCTCCCCGAAGCTCTGCCTCTTTCCTCCTCATTATTATATACACACACACAACACCTCCTCCTCTCTCCTCCCTACCATTCCCCCACGAAAGTGGGGGAGCTGGGGGAGGCAGAGCGCACAGCCCGGTCCGGCAACGGGGGAATGTGAGTCCGAACAGACTCCACTCCCCCAAGCTCTGCCTCTTTCCTCCTCCTCATCATCATATATACACACACACACACACCTCCTCCTCTCTCCTCCCTACCATTCCCCCACGAAAGTGGGTGGGCTGGGGGAGGCAGAGCGCACAGCCCGGTCCGGCACAAGGGGGAATGTGAGTCCGAACAGACTCCGCTCCCCCAAGCTCTGCCTCTTTCCTCCTCATCATCATACACACATCATCTCCTCCTCCTCCCTACAGTCCCTCCATGAGAGATGATTGATGTTGAAGGCTAAGTCCTCAACAATTCATTGTGGATCATCACAATTTGCCTGTAGATTGAATCAGTTCAAAACACAACAACCAAAACACAGATTGTGAGACAATTGACATAAGGATAAGATGACACAGAGAGCTATGATGACGTGCGCCGGCCCGTGCCTTGCCTTTGACTCCCCATTTCAACCACCCAGTCGACGGACGAAGTGGGGGGAGTCATCGAGATAGTCCAACCCAACCTAACCCTAACCCTACCCTAACCCTAACCCTAACCCCTAACCCTAAAAAAATTTTCCGATTATGTTATCTAACCATAATTTATGTTACCAACTGGATTGTTAGATTTAGTTTTTATTTCCTTATCTATTGTGCAATTTGTTATTTACACTGCTGCATGTTTCTGGTTTCCTATGTTTAGTTTTGGTCTGGGGTACGGTTGTCCCCAACGAGTCCCCTAGGGGTTTTGTGTGGTTTGATCTGGTCTCGGTGTACCCATTTGAAAGTCGGTTCTCTCTGGCCTTTACTTATCTTGATTTGATAAACTACAGGCGAGAGTTTGTCTGTGATTACGTAAGGACCAGACCAGCGGGGGAGGAACTTGCGGGCAAGCTTTCCCCCACTTTGTTTTGCATTCCCCGTTGGTTGAACGAAGATGTAGTACCACACCTTGTCCCCCACTTGGAGTTCGTCCTGTGATGCTTTTTTTATCATAGTAGGCCTTGCGTCCTTCTGCACTTTTGTTTAGATGTTTTTGTGCAAAGGCGAAAGTGGCCTTAAGATGATCAGTGAGGTCAGTCATGTACTGATGGGTCGTGTAGGCTGTAGCAACACTAGCTTCTCCTGGTTGGTAGAGGAGATGCAGTGGCAGAGTCATTTGTCTCCCTGTCATCATTTCAAAGGGAGTGACTCCTGTTGCTTCATGTGGAGTTGCTCTGATGGCCATCAGTACTAAAGGTAGTTTGACATCCCAATCTCTGTGGTTGGATGTAACATATTTTTTTAGGATGTCTACCACAGTTCGGTTGGCTCGTTCTACCTGCCCTGAAGCTTGAGGATGGTGGCTGATGTGGAGGTTGGCTTTTACGCCAAGTGTCTGCCACAGTTGTTGCATTACTTCAGCGGTAAAGTGTGTTCCCCTATCTGAGTTTATGTGCGTGGGGAGGCCAAACCGTGAAAAGACATGGTTCATTAGTAAGATTGCGGTTGTTTGAGCTGTGTCATTGGGGGCTGGTAAGCATTCCAACCATTTGGTGAAGGCACACGTCACTGTTAGGAAGTATTTGTTGCCTTTGGTTGATTTGGTAAGAGGCCCCACCCAGTCAATTTGGAGGTCTGACCAGGGGAAGGAGATGCCTCTTCGTTGTAAGGGTGCTCTGTGTACTGTGTTTGTTGGTTGGAACTGGCAACAAACCAGGCAGCCTTTGATGTAGTCTGTCACATCTTTCCGCATCTGTGGCCAATAGGCTACCTGCTGAAGTGTGTTATTTGTCGCCTTTATTCCCCTGTGGCCTGCGCACGGCGAGTCATGGGCATACGTCAGCATTACCCCCCTGTGGTTCCGAGGCACTACAAACGCAGGAGAAGTGAGGGGGTCGGAAACATGAACCAGGAGGCCCTTGACCACCTGAAGAGAAGTGCGGGCATTGAAAAGGTGTTTCAAGTCGGGTACAGATTCAAAGTCTGCGTCGTGCAGAGCGTGGTTCGCTGGGTCTGTAAGATACAGAACCATTTTGTGTATGGTGGGATCAAGAGACTGCAAAGTGACAAGGTCAGAATCTGAGAAAGCAGGAGAGACTGACACAGGAGAGTGGTCAGATTGAGGCATAGCCGCTTGGGCACGAGTAACAGCACAGACATGCGGGGCGGGAGGGTGGGCACTTAATATTGGATCGGGCAGACATGTTGCCTCAAATGTCCAAGAAGTCCCTTCCAGGGCGCCCTGTTTGGCTAGCGTGTCCGCCAGATCATTAAGCGTCTTGTCTTGTCCGAGTATACGTGAGTGACCTCTGACTTTTTTCCAGTACAGTTGCATGTCCTGTGTGGTTACTATTTGGTCGCAGGCCATGAATAGTTCCTTGTGTTTGACAGGTTTCCTGTTGGAAGTGACGAAACCATTGTGGCGCCATCGAGTCAAGTGGCAAGAGAAGCTAAGGCGTGCATAGTTGGAATCAGTGCAGATGACCAATGTTTTCAGGTTCTGTGTCACAGCCAGTTGCAGTGTGATCAAGATAGCCGCTATTTCCGCATATTGGGAGGACTGAGGACCCAATTGGAATTTTTGCGGCTCATGTGGTGTATCGTTTACCCACACCACGCCCACACCTGCTCGGACTTGTGTGTCATGGTGGAAAGAGCAGCCATCTACATATGCTGTGACCATATCTTTGCAGATGTTATGGTCAAAGTAGTGGTGGTGTGTGTCGTCCAGAGATGGTGGTTGAATGATTGGAGTGCTGGTGGCAGGAAGATCATCCGAGCATCGCCGACATGTTGCCAGTCCAGTGCCCAGGGGACTTTTACAGTTTTGGGCATAACGGACTTCCATGTCGAAACTCTGCAGTGCCATTAACCAAGATGCCACTCGAGCGTTAGTCACCACACCTTCTCTGATTCTCTGGCTGTTAAGGAAGGTTACTGGCTGGTGATGAGTTTCAACTATCACCTTCTGACCGCCAAGGTAGTTGGAGAAGTGTTTGACTGCCCATACGGTGGCCAGTAGTGCCTTTTCACAGTCAGTGTATTTGAGTTCAGGGGCTGACAGCGTTTTGCTGGCATAGGCCACGACTCGTTTGTCTTGGTTGTATACCTGGTAAAGGCCAGCGCTCAAGGAATGATTGGAGAAACCCACCTGTAGGTGGAACTCTTTGTCGCAATCTGGGTAGGCCAGGCATGGGGCTGTGCACAACTTATCTTTCAGTGCTTGCATTGCTTTTTCCTGTGGTTCGTCCCAGACGAATGGTGCATCCTTTTTCAGCAAGTCTGTCAATGGTTTTGCCAAGTCTGCGTAATTCTCAATGAATTGTCGTGAGTAGTTGCACACTCCCAGGAAGCTACGAAGCTCAGACAGGTTACTAGGTGCCTTGATGGTAACGACGCCTTGAACGCGGTTAACTTGTGGTTTCACTCCTTGTGGTCCCACAAGGAGGCCCACATAGTTTACGTTCGTTCTACACCACTGACACTTTGACAGTGATATTTTAGCACCTGCGTCCGTGAGTTGGCCAAGGACATGATCGATTTCTTTTAGGTGCGCATCAAGTGTGGAACTCCGCATCAGTATATCATCGACGTAGATGAGAGTACCCCGGTCGTTCGCGTCCGGGCATGCCTTGTTCAAGAAGATATTGAATTCCGCGGGTGAATTAGCATAGCCGAACGGGCACCTGGTAAAGGTGTATTGTCGGTTGCTGAAAGTGAAAGCCAACTTATGTTGGTCTGAGGCTTGTACTGGGATTGTCCAGAACCCCGAAGCTATGTCAAGGGTGGAGAAGTATTTTGCATCTTTGACCTTTGGAAGTTCTTGTTCCAACTGGGTCATGGGCCACCGAGACAATGGGATCTGTTGGTTAAGTCTACGGTAGTCGATGGTTAGTCGCCATTTCCCGTTGGGTTTCATTACTGGCCAGACAGGAGCCGAGTAAGTGCTGTTGCATGGTCGTATGATTCCTTTGTCTAAAAGATCGTCTATGATTTCTTGTACGGGTTGGTACGATGCCAAAGGGATTTTATATTGCCGTACAAAAGTTGAGGGTGCACTTGGAGGTGTTGGAATGCGCACAGAGTGGATGGCAGTCAAACCACAATCAAGAGAATCTTTGGCGAAGGATGTACGGTATTTGTATAGAATGTCACGAAGTCTTTCGCGCTCTTCTTCATTTTCCAAGGCATCAGCGTGTACAAGTACTTGTTGTACTTGGGCTGCAAAGTCAGAGTTTGTATCGGCGTTTAGTTCGGGGGACACTTCCACAGGTTTTACCCCTACCTCAGGTTGGGATCTGAAAGAAGTGTCCTCTGGAAAGGCATCAACTGTCAAGACAGTAGCTGTTTGAAGGACCATTTGGTTGTTATCTGTCAAGTCAATGCGGCCAACTACCTCACTGTGGAGTGTCAGGGCCTGAAAGATAGCAATAGCTTTGGATGGTTTGGTGTATGCCACCTTTATGTCAGAATGGTCAGGTAACAGTGAAGGAATGTGACCTATCACTGGGATCCCTAGTTCAAAGTCATGGAATTTGGTGCTTATGAGCCATCCCAATGGGGTAGACTTGGGAATCAGTATTTCTTCTGCTGTACGGTTTTGTACCAGCAAGTAGTTTGACCTACAGCGCAGCTCCATCAAAGGAGTGGCCTCTAAGGAAAGTCCTAGTTCAAAGAACAATGGTGATGGTTGGAAAAACGCTTGGGAATGGTTCAGGCGCTGACCCGGTTGCATGCATATGCGTATTGCCACATTTTTGGTGGTGGCAGGTACCATCACGTGATGTTCATTGGTTATCTGGCAAGCTTCAGGGATGGTTTGACCAGATTTGAGGTTATCATTGTCTGGTAGAACGGGGTCATCCTGGGCCTCTGTGAGTGACCAGAGAACATTGTTTATAGTGTCCACCTGGACCCCAAGTCGGACCAGCATGTCACTACCGACATAGGTGGGATGTGGCAAGTTAGGGATGACCAGAAAGTAATGGGTCAGTACCTTTTTGTTCCACTGCACCTTCAGTGCACAGACACCTTCAGCACCCAATGTCTTCCGGGACCCAGCATCTACTGGAAAGCGAATGGTTTTCTTTGTAAGGTGTAGACCGGGTTTTGTTTGACATAGGGAGTCGTATTGGGCTTTGCTGATGGCAGATTTGTCAGCCCAGAGGGCCAACACCACATCATGGACACTAACGTCTTCAATTTCAATGCCACCTATGATTTGTGGGCAATACTCATCTGCCGTGGTGGGAGCGCTCAATGCACAGAGGAAAGTGTCTCGTTGGACAAGTGGAGATTGTTGGGCATCATGTTTGATGTCCTTGGATTCAAGGACATAACATTGTGCTCCAGTGTCTCCAGGAATGAAGATGGGCAGAGGCTGGCGAACCTGTGCCCAGATCTTTGAGTTTTTGAAATCAATCATGGGCTCCAAACGGTTGAGGAGGTCCTTGCCAATGAGCAGAGGTATGTCGTCAAGGGGTGACACATACACAGGGTGGACAAGGCTCATCGGCCCGATGGTAAATTTAACTACCGACATTGATGTCAATGTAGTAGTTGTATGTGCATATGGTTGCACATCTAAAGAACATTTCTGGAGCTTCAAGTCCTTGTTCGATTGCCACACCATGGTTTGCAGCTTTTGAAAGAGTGTTGATGACATCAACGTGATGTCTGCTGCTGTGTCGAGAAGAGCTTCATGCGCGAGGATATCTTCAAGTGTTATGGATAAGTAGAATTTCCGGGCTACCCCCTTTTCAGTGAGGTGACCTAGGAACTGCTGGAAAGGAGGTTTCACTTCGATGGTTGACAAGCCCTCTTTGAACGGCTCATCTTTGGAGTCCAATTGAACCACCAAGACCGCACTAGGAGGGTCTGTTCTGTCACCCCCCTGTGGTGGGTCCTCAGTAATGTTTCCCTGGACTCCTGAGTTTTGCTCAGTTTCATCGGGTCCCAAGTATAATTCCTCCTCAGTAACCTCAGGTTGACTGGGGGAATCATCCGGGATGGTAGTGGTGGGGGACACGGATGTTACTGAGAACAGATCTGCCTTCTTCTGTTTTTGTTTTTCTTTCTTCATTTCTCGAAGTAGCTGCTTAATGGCTTCTAAGTCTTCTTCACTTATAGAAGGTGTTTTGGACTTACCTGCCTCGCTGTCATTGTTCTGTCGAGGCCTGTTTCTTTCTTCTCTCCTTCGCGAATCGTTGTTATGGAAATTGTGGCGACCCTCGTCCCTGTCTACACGGTTTGATTGTCCTCCCCAAGAGTGACGTGGGGGCCCTGTCTGGTGAGAGTTTGAGGGGTATCGGCTGGGCTCAAATCTTCTGTGGTTCTGGTTCTTGCCAGTCCAAGATAAGGAGCCATGAACCCGATCGGTTCTTTGGGCTGAGGGGTGACTTTGTGTTGTTCTTGGCTGAGCAGCCTGAGATGAGTGGGTGGTCGAGCCGCGAGGCTGGCCACCTGAAGCTCCTTCAAGCTCCAAGGGTAATGACTTGGTGTCGAGACTCAATATGGTGTTTGGCTCTGCTGATCGGTTTTGACTTTGCTTTTGTCTAGCAAATCCTTTCAGGGCTAGTTCCCGCAACTGCCGACTGGTTAAGGTGCGGGGACATGCGGAGACCCCTAAGTGATGACTGGTGGTGGGGTGGAGGTTCTGAACGAAAAGAGTTTTGAAGTTCAAGTCCTCCTCCATCCCAGGTTCATTCTGGGAACCAAAGTAAGCTCGACGAAGTCGGTGGTAATATTGTTGGGGAGACTCCTGTCGTCCCTGTTTGATTAGCATCGCAGCGGTCAACCCAGCCTGCGATATGTAATCGGTAAATTCCTGTTCTAGGGCCTGACACAGTAGATCGTAGTCATTTCTAATGTAGTCAGGTTGGCGTTCAATGAAGCTGCTGACCTCACGACTTGAGGTCACTTTGATTAAGTAGGTTTTGTCGTCTACTGAAGCGTTTGGAAACTTTCTCAAGTAGAAGTCGATGTCTTTCAAGTAGGTGTATGTGTTGTGAGAACCGGCAAGACCTGGTTCAAAGCGAGATATGTTGCGAGCAATCTTGTCTAGATCCCGATCGGTGGGGCCTTGAGGCAGGAAGCTGCCTGAGGGTAAGTAGGATCGAAGAGCAGATGCTGTTTTGGCTTGGTCAAGCTGTACCTTACTGTCTCGGAAGCGTTGAGCAGGTTCTGGTGTAGGCAAAAGAGAGGCGGATGAAAACGGCCTCCTTCGAACATCACGAGGAGATGAGGTGTCTCTCCTGTCTTCAGCGACCTCATCATCAAAGCGTGTTTGTTTACCTTGGGTTATCTCCAGGGAATATCTCAATTCCCTCTCGACATCAGCTAGTTCTTCTTCTTTGATTTTGTGCAATTGATGTAAACTTGTGAGTTTATCTTTATTATCTTCTAGTTGTTTTTTAGATCTCCTATCTGCTTTTGGTCAATATCTTTGTGTTTAGCATAGACTTTAACTTGAGCTTTTAGGTCTTTATTTTCATCCACTGCTCTGTTGAGTAGGTCTTTAGCTTCAGTAAAGCCCTTTTTTTTTTTTTTTTTTTTTTTTTTAAAGTTCTTTTAAAAGACAGGTAAGGGTGAGAAGTGAAAATACCTCTACATGTTTCGACCACTACCGGTGGTCTTCCTCAGGAGGCACGTCACAGGATGGGAAGTGACGTGTCATATAGGCTGCTGGCTCTTTCTTTGGTGTTTTCCAGACAGTAGGGGGAAATTACGCCCCCTACTGTCTGAGGCCTTCTCCAGGACTGCACCAGATGAAATACTCATATCACACGACGTTGTATCACTATTCACAAAAACCCCAGTTGAAGCCACCCTCCACATAGTACACAACAGACTCAATAACGACAGAACACTCCGGAAAAGAACAAAACTCACAGTCGACGACATCATGTCTCTCCTCAGGTTCGTTACCACATCCACTTATTTTCAATACCAGAACACCATCTACAAACAGTCACATGGATTTGCAATGGGGGACCCACTTTCACCAATAATGAGCGGATTTTTTATGGAACATTTGGAACAAACAGCAATCAACACAGCACCATCAGACTGCAATATCACATTTTGGAAAAGATACGTCGACGATATTCTGGAAAAAATCAAAACTGGCCACACCCAACAGCTCACAGATCACCTTAACACCATGGACTCTACAGGAAACATCAAATTCACATACGAAGAGGAAACAAACAACGAAATAGCTTTTTTGGACTTGAAAATACACCATAACAAGAACGGCAGCATAAAACTCAAAATACACAGGAAACCCACCCACACAGATCAATACTTACTCTGGACTTCGGAACACCCCCAGAACACAAACTTTCAGTCGTCAGAACACTGTACAACCGGACCACACTCATCACAGACGCACAGGACAGACAAGAGGAGGAGGCACACATACACAAAACACTCACACACTGTCAGTATCCAAAATGGGCAATAGAAAAAGGCAAAAAACAGGCACTCAGTAAAGAAAAGCATACACGTAAGAAGAAGGACGCACACAATACCCCAACCACAGTCACACTGCCATATATTCGGGGAGTCACTGAACGCATTCAAAGAGCCATGAAAAAACACAACATCAATACACCGATCAAACCACACACAAAACTCCGACAGTTACTAGTCAGACCAAAGGACAAGATAAAACCAGAACACAAATGCAACGTAATATATGAAATTCCATGCTTATCATGCAACAATACATACATCGGGGAGACAGGGAGATCATTCGGAACACGGAAAAACGAACATCAGAAGGAGTGCGAGAAGGAGACAGCCAACAGACAAACAAGAGCAATAAAAGAACAAGCACTACAGGAAAATCTGAAATCTGCCATATCCGACCACTGCAAAAGACAAAACCACATCATGGACTGGAATAATGCCAGGGTCATCCGTGCTGAAAGTAATAAGTACCAACGCTGGATCAGAGAGGCCATCGAGATCCGCAAGCGAGGTCCAAGGAGTATGAACCGTGACGAGGGGGCGTATACTTTGCCACACACGTGGGACGCAGTCCTGGAGAAGGCCTCAGACAGTAGGGGGCGTAATTTCCCCCTACTGTCTGGAAAACACCAAAGAAAGAGCCAGCAGCCTATATGACACGTCACTTCCCATCCTGTGACGTGCCTCCTGAGGAAGACCACCGGTAGTGGTCGAAACATGTAGAGGTATTTTCACTTCTCACCCTTACCTGTCTTTTAAAAGAACTTTAAAAAAATTACTTCGTGAATTGAAGACAGTATGAACCTCTACCAAAAAAAAAAAAAAAACTGTAAAGCCCTTATTGGATTCCCTTAATTCTGCTTCGGTAGTTATCAACTCTTTTCGTTGTTCAGAGATAATTTGTTCTAACCTGTCAATTTCTCCTTCCAGGTGATGTGATTTTTCATCGTCAGGCTCTGGGTCCCTGACCTTGGGCTGAGCATTCAGTTGGGCTTCCAGATTGTCAAGACGTGTCTGAGATTCGATTAACAGTTGTTGATCTTGATCATGTTGTTGTTGAGCTGCTCGAACTTCTTTTCTTAAAAGGTCAACTTCTTGTGAGCGAGATTTTAGTGTACTGGTTGTCTGTTCTAAAAGTTTGTATGAATGTTTAAGCTGTGCAGACATTACTGCAGCCATGCTTCCTAACATTTTAGCTAGGGGTTTGTCTTTAAGTGGTTTTGCGAGGGCATCATCGATGAGCCCTGCCATGATTGTTTCAAGGTCAGAAGGATCTGCTTGGTGAACACGGTTTGCAAAGCCAGGTATCAGGTCTTCAGTCATGTCCACTAACGCAACTTCTAGGTTTTCAAGGGTGTCACTGTGGCTGGATATTTCAAGAGCCATCTTTGACGACGATGGTTAAGAAAATTGACAACAACAAACACTTTTAGGCACAAGGTAGGTCTGTTTGAGCGACGAGCTTGATGGCTTATTCTTTGGGAAAGATCAATAAAAGAAAACCGCAACAACAGGAAGTGTAGTAGATTTGCATGCAATTCAGTGGTTTTGAACTATTTTCAAGTGATTCTGTGCACTGCTGTGGTTTGTGCGTGTTTAGTGTTTGATTATTTGTTTAAGTGTTGCGAGCAAACACTCTTAGTGTAATTATTTGATTTGGTTATTCTTTGTTGATGAAGAGAAAGTTAAACCTTGAGATTTGTTAAAGAGGAGATAGGCTGGTAAATGTAGTGTAAAATCAAATGAAAATCAAATTATAAAACCTTGCAGTGTACGTTAAATATTCCCTTTAAAAGATGTTCAACTAATTAGTTGATACAGTTAAAGTAAGATAACTCAAACTGACTTGCGTTACAGTGATGAGTTATTATCATATTAGGTTCTGAATTCAGGAGCTGAGTCTGAAATTTCAAAGAGTGAGTGTGATTTTATTGTTCAAACATGGATTAATGTGAGTGGAATTGATTGTAAATGATTAGTGACAGTGGTTTATCGCAACAGGTCATTTACATTTACAAAATCACCATGCTTTACTTTATCATGAG
>JAMOIN010001392.1:0-32500 GCA_024666655.1 Dascyllus trimaculatus
ATTATGTCACTGGATACTTTCATTTGGGCTGTTTCCGTGGAGTGGTGTTTACGGAAGCCAGATTGAAACTTGTCAAACACGTTATGGTGATCAAGGTAGGATGACAGCTGATTGCAGACCACCTTCTCAAGGATCTTTGACGAAAATGGCAGCTTAGAGATGGGCCTAAAGCTATTTCGGTCTGCCGGATCTAAACCTGCTTTTTTCAGTAATGGTTCCACAATGGCGTGCTTAAAAGCATTTGGAAACACACCTGATGACAAAGAGAGATTTATCATTTCGGTAACCCAGGGACCGACAACCTCCAGTACCTCTAAAAACAGTCTACAGGGGAGGACATCAGAGGAGCAAGATGAATGTTTCATCTTGGCAACTAGTGCCAAAACATCGGCGAGAGTCACAGACTCAAAAGTAGACCACATACTGGAGACAGGCTCAATAGCAACAGAGGAACCACACTGAGGGGGTGGCATATTATCCTTGAGCTTCTTGATTTTATCAGTGAAAAAATTCAAGAAGGCTTGAATATCGGCTTCTGTAAAAACAGGAGTTACAGGAGCAGCAGGGCAAACAAAAGAATTGATTGTGTCGAACAACACTTTAGGGTTTTTCTTATTCACTGCCACCAGTTGGCGAATGTAGTCAGACCTGGCGCTCTCAACCATTTCATTGTATGATGACATAAGATCCCTGAGATGAAGCCTGTGTACCTCAAGATTAGTGGATTTCCACAGGCATTCAGTCTTTCGACAGAGTCTCTTAAAGTTTAAAATGGGCTCATTGATCCAAGGGCATACTTTCCTCTGTGCAGTCAGGTTGGTTTTAACAGGGGCCACTTGATCCAAGATCATTACACAGTGGTCATCAAAACTCTGAATAAAGTCATCAACATTAGAGCAATTCATTAAAAGAAGAGGATCAAACAAAACAGAGAACCTTTCTGCTGTTTTAGCAGTAATAATGCGCCTCTGAGACCTTACTTCTGAAGGTTTGGGCTCGGGATTAAAAAACAAATCACAAGAAACAAGACAATGATCACTCATGTGGACATCATTCACAGATACGTTTAAAATGTCCAGGCCAAGTGCAAAAACTAGGTCTAAAATGTGGCCTTTTCGGTGGGTGGGCTTTGAAACATGTTGCACAAAGTTAAAAGCTTCAGCCAGTGTTAGAAGTTCCATTGCATAGGATGAATGGGTGTTGTCAACATGAAGGTTAAAATCTCCAAGGATTAAGACAGATTCCAACTTTATAATAGAGGATAAAAAGTCACTAAAGTCCTTTAAAAAGGCAGCGGCAGAGCCAGGAGGACGGTAGACCACAACACAGTGGAAAGGGTGCAAGGTGCCTACTTTGACCATCTGTGATTCAAAAGAAGTGTATTCCTGTGAAGGAATCACTTTACAAACATAATCTTCCTTATGGACAAATGCCAGCCCCCCTCCACCTCGACGGGGGTGGGGCTTCCCAAAAGCGGCAAATCCAGGAGGGCAAAGCTCGTTTCAATGAATAAACTCCTCTTCTTTCTGCCAAGTCTCCGTAACACACATTATATCCAAGTTTTCCCTTGAAATTAGATCATTCAGGGCAAAGGATTTATTGCCAATTGAACAAGCATTCAATAGACCAAGGTGGATCATGGAAGACGTCACGGAGGTAGTGTCCGCGGTGTGCAGCGCGATTGGATGAAGGCAGCGGTCACGTGGGCACCGTGCTGACAGAAACACGGAAGTGCGTTGCTCCGATGAACGTCCACGACCAGAACTCCAGCGCTGAACAGGGTCCAGGGCAGCCGTGGCCCGAGAAAACAGCGGCGCAGATACGCTGTCACACACATCGGGGAGCAGGATATGGCGGAGACACCGAACGCGTCCCCCGCAGCGCGCAGTGGCCGAGCCCAGGCGAGCAGCCTCACGCCTTCGCTTTACCTGGACATCGGCCCGCGATCCTCTCTTCTTCCTCGATCTCCTGCGGACCTTGCCGGACGCCCGGACCAGCAGCAAATATTCCAGTGAGTCTGATTTAATCGTCAAGGGAGGAGGAAACGCCTGTTTGTACCAACCCTGTGTATCAAACAGGCTCTCCATAGTCTCTTTGATACGAAACAGTGAGTCACGATCATAAGTTTGTAAAGCCAAGACACATCCATTAGTTAGTACGGCTGATATGATCAGGTATACAGTAAAAATTTACACAAGAGCCGAGCTGAGGCACCGCCAGTCACAGGCGCCATCTTGTCCCATCTTCACCAAATTCGCTGTGTGGCATTTAGACCCCGCCAGGATGAAAAGTTATTAAAATCTTGTGGCTGCGTCACACGGTGTGGGCGTGGCATGGCGGCCATTTTGAACAAAAAAGCTTAACATTGTACAATGGAACACGTTGTGCGCAGGCATTGGAATTTAATGAACTCCTCCCAGGATTTTTGTCCCATCTTCACCAAACTCGCTGTGTGGCATCTAGACCCCTCCAGGATGAAAAGCTATTAAAATCTCGTGGATATGTCACATGGTGTGGGCGTGGCATGGCGGCCATTTTGAACAAAAAATCTCAATGGTGCCCCCTGGAAAACGCTGTGCGCAGGCATTGGAATTTAACGAACTCCTCCCAGGATTTTTGTCCCATCTTCACCAAATTCGCTGTGTGGCATCTAGACCCCTCCAGGATGAAAAGGCATCAAAATCTTGTGGCTGCGTCACGCGGTGTGGGCGTGGCATGGCGGCCATTTTGAACAAAATCGCCATGTGGAACGTAATGGGTTTTGGAGGTGAAGGGATCCACGTAGTCACCAAATCCACACAAATCCTCATTAATCTCAAGACCTAATATTTAGTATAAAATTCAGGAATGGACATGGTGAAACGGCTCCGCAGCGCCCCCTACAAATATTCAAATACTCATATAAAATCACTGCTTTATCCTACAAACATGAAGTTTGGTACATACATATAGTATCCCCAGACCAACAGATTTGCACAGTCAAAATTCCAGTCGGCTCTACGGCGCCCCCTAGACAAGGTCGTGTTAAGAGGAGTGCGGTGAGGAGCGAAGGCCCGTCCGACGCTGCTTGCAGCTTTAATTAGGGCCCGAGCACCAACGGTGCGTAGGACCCTATTGCATTTGTATTCGTTTTTATTATTAGGGCCTGAAGCACTACAGTGCGTAGGACCCTATTGTTCCTGTAGTGTTTCTTTGGCGGTTGGTTTGGCGGTTGGTTTGGCGGTTTCTTTTTCTTACGCCACTTTGAACCTCAATTTGACCCCCTAAACATGCTCAAAAACTCACCAAATTTGGCACACACATCAAGACTGGTGAAAAATTTGATATTTTGGGGGAATTACACATATGAATGGCAAAATGACTCAATAGCGCCACCTAGAAAATTGGGCTTTAGTGGAGTTAATACGGCTAGTTTCACGTAAACTCATGAAATTTGGTACACATGTAAAGTAGCCCAAGACAAAAAAATTCCTGCTGTTGAAATTTCAAAAAAAGCTCAACAGCGCCCCCTACAGCATGTGGTGAACAGGCATTGGAATTTAACGAACTCCTCCCAGGATTTTTATCCGATCTTCACCAAATTCGCTGTGTGGCATCTAGACCCCTCCAGGATGAAAAGTTATTAAAATCTTGTGCCTGCGTCATACGGTGTGGGCGTGGCATGGCGGCCATTTTGAACAAAAAAGCTAAACAGCGCCAACTAGAACACGTGGTGCGCAGGCATTGGAATTTAACAAACTCCTCCCAGGATTTTTATCCAATTTTCACCAAATTTGCTGTGTGGCATCTACACCCCTCCAGGATGAAAAGTTATTAAAATCTCGTGGATACGTCACACGGTGTGGGCGTGGCATGGCGGCCATTTTGAACAAAAAAGCTTAACCTCGCCCACTTCAACACGTGGTGCGCAGGCATTGGAATTTAACGAACTCCTCCCAGGATTTTTGGCCGATCTTCACCAAATTGGCTCTGTGGCATTTAGACCCCTCCAGGATGAAAAGTTATTAAAATCTTGTGGCTGCGTCACACGGTGTGGGCGTGGCATGGCGGCCATTTTGAACAAAATTGCCATGTGGAACGAAATGGGTTTTGGAGGTGAAGGGATCCATGTAAAATCACCAAATCCACACAAATCCTCATTAATCTCAAGACCTAATATTTAATATACAATTCAGGAATGGACGTGGTCAAACGGCTCCACAGCGCCCCCTACAAATATTCAAATAGTCACATAAAATCACTGCTTTATCCTACAAACATAAAATTTGGTACATACATATAGAATCCCAAGACCAACAGATTTGCACAGTCGAAATTCTAATCGGCTCTACGGCGCCCCCTAGACAAGGTCGTGTGGAGAGGAGTGCGGTGAGGAGCGAGGGCCCGTCTGACGCTGCTTGCAGCTTTAATTATTATTAGGGCCCGAAGCACTACAGTGCGTAGGACCCTATTGTTCCTGTAGTGTTTCTTTGGCGGTTTATTTTTCTTACGCCAATTTGAACCCCAATTTGACCCCCTAAACATGCTCAAAAACTCACCAAATTTGGCACACTCATCAGGACTGGTGGAAAATTTGATATTTTGGGGGAATTACACATATGAATGGCAAAATGACTCAATAACGCCACCTAGAAAATTGTGGTTTAGTGGAGTTAATACGGCTAGTTTCACGTAAACTCATGAAATTTGGTACACATGTACAGTAGCCCAAGACAAAAAAATTCCTGCTGTTGAAATTTCAAAAAAGGCTCAATAGCGCCCCCTAGAGCACGTGGTGTACAGGCATTGGAATTTAACGAACTCCTCCCAGGATTTTTGTCCGATCTTCACCAAATTCGCTGTGTGGCATCTAGACCCATCCAGGATGAAAAGTTATCAAAATCTTGTGGACACGTCACACGGTGTGGGCGTGGCATGGCGGCCATTTTGAACAAAAAGCTTAAGATTGTACAATGGAACACGTGCACAGGCATTGGAAATTAACGAACTCCTCCCAGGATTTTTGTTCGATCATCACCAAATTAGCTGTGTAGCATCTAGACCCCTCCAGGATGAAAAGTTAGTAAAATCTTGTGGCTGCGTCACACGGTGTGGGCGTGGCATGGCGGCCATTTTGAACAAAATCGCCATGTGGAACGAAATGGGTTTTGGAGGTGAAGTGATACATGTAAAATCATCAAATCCACACAAAACCTCATTAATCTCAACACCTAATATTTAATATACAATTCAGAAATGGGCGTGGTCAAACGGCTCCACAGCGCCCCCTACAAATATTCAAATACTCATAAAAAATCATTGCTTTATCCTACAAACATGAAATTTGGTACACACATATAGTATCCCAAGACCAACAGATTTGCACAGTCAAAATTCTAATCGGCTCTACGGCGCCCCCTAGACAAGTTTGTGTGGAGAGGAGCATGATCAGGAGCGAGGGGCCGTTCGACGCTGCTTGCAGCTTTAATTATTAGGGCCCGAGCACCAACGGTGCGTAGGACCCTATTGCATTTGTATTCGTTTTTATTATTATTATTAGGGCCCGAGCACCAACGGTGCGTAGGACCCTATTGCATTTGTATTCGTTTTTATTATTATTATTAGGGCCCGAGCACCAACGGTGCGTAGGACCCTATTGGATCCCTACTGGTTATTAGGGCCCGAGCACCAACGGTGCGTAGGACCCTATTGGATCCCTACTGGTTATTATTTTTCTTTTTCTTCGGCTTTTAAAATTGCATTTTTGAGGGCCTAGACACGCTCAAAAACTCATGAAAATTTGCAAACACATCAGGACTGGCGAAAAGTTTGATATTTCATGGGAGTTTCACATGTGTGTGGCAAGATGGCTCTATAGCGCCACCTTGAAAATTGGGTTCTATGGGAGTTAATACGGCTAGTTTCACGTACACCTACCAAATTTGGTACACATGTGCACCAAGACAAGACAAACAAAATTGCCTAATCAATCCATCAGCAAAAGTGTACAGGAAGTCCGCCATTTTGCTTTATATTTCTGATTTTTAGCCATATTCAAGAGCTAAAACAGCACACAGGGTAACTCCAAGACAGCTGAAATTTGGTCAGTATATACAACAGGCCTTCGGGATTAAAAGTTATCAAAACGCTCCGCAAAAGTCTGAGGGCGTGGGCGTGGCGGCCTCCTGAACTTTGATGTTTCGCCATAAAACTTCAAGTGCTGTCTAAATACACTTCACAGGCTCTGATCTGCCTCAAACTTTACACATTTGATCACAGTCCTGCCCTGATCACATCCATATGACAATATCCACCCACAGTCATAGCGCCACCTCCTGGCAACAGGAAAAGAAAATTTTTACATTTTAATGTAGTTTTATTAGCCGGTTGACCGTATTCAACTGAAATGTGGTGACATAAGCCTCAAGACATTGATGATGATTCATGGAGAAAACTGTGACTGGTCGTCAAACGGTGTGTCTGTGGCAGGGTGGCGAACTTCGATGTCTCGCCATGACTACTAAAGTGTTTATATCTCAGCTGTTCATGATCTGATCTGGCCCAAATCTCATGTGCTGGACAACAGTCCACTTCTGAACACATCCACATTTTAAAATTTAGTCATAGTCATAGCGTCACCTCGTGGTAAAAAAGGAAGCTCTAACGAGGACATTTGTCCTTACCACTTGTCCATACTTTGTGATATCATCCTGAAATTTGGCCAGTATATACAACAGGCCTTAAAGATGAGAAGTTATCAAAATCTTCCACAAAAGTCAAAAGGTGTGGCCGTGGCGCCCCTCTGAACTTTGAGTCATATGAAGGGGAAATCGTCTCCTTCTAGGACCCAGAGCACGAGCACTGTGTGTGTGGGTCCCTGCTGATATGCAGGCTCAGAAAAACAGATAAATGGTGCAACGCTGACACCTACTGTTCAAATCGTATAAATGCAGGTCTGTGTCATTGTAGAAAAATCCCTCTGTTTCAATACATTTTAATGTATTATTATTATTTGGTTGACCGTATTCAACTGAAATTTGGTGACATAAGCCTCAAGACGTTGATGATGATTCATGGACAAAACTGTGACTGGTCGTCAAACGGTGTGTCTGTGGCGGGGTGGCGAACTTGATGTCTCGTCATGACAACTAAAATGTTTATATCTCAGCTGTACATGATCCAATCTAGCCCAAATTTCATGTGCTGGACAACAGTCCACTTCTGAACACATCCACATTTTAAAATTTAGTCATAGTCATAGCACCACCGATTGGTAACAGGAACTTAAAGACAGTATATTTGCAGGTATCATTGCTTCAAACTTTGCAATATAAGCAATATATATATAAAGCTGACGTGCAAAAGCTCATATCTCTCCCAAAACCTTTCACTCATGTTTTAAAACTAAATTTCTTTCTCATATAAATAGTCAGTGCCACCAAAAATGCACTGACTATTCTCAATTGCTTTGGCTCATTTCTTGAAACAGACCAGACGTTCTCAACACTCTTGGTGCTTTGCCAAAATAACCTGGATGGTTCAGCACAACACCATGGTTCACCTGCAAAAGCTCATATCTCTCCCAAAACAGTTCACACGACTGGTCAAAACTAAATTCTATTGTCATATAAATAGGCAGTGCCTCCAAAATTCATCGTCCCTTTGGCATTGTGTGAGCACTCTTATAAATGTCTATTCATATAATGGTTTTTGTCATTTGAAAACAAAATAGCATTTTGAGAAGTAATAACATCATTTTGAATGTAAAGTTTCAATTGAAGGAGAATTGAGGGCTTTTGCTCATTGTGTTTGTGTGTTTTCTGATTTGTGTGCAGAGTTCTGAAATATGAGGCATGCTTTCAGAAAATGTGTGTAAACAATCGAGAAAACTGTACAGACACACATAAAGTTACTTTCATACATCAGAGTAAAAAGAAAATCTATACAGCATAACATACTGTAATACAAACACATAAACAAAAAACGAGGAACATTATATGGAGCCTACAGTGCTGTAAATAAAGCTGTCCTCACCGTCCCTCTCCTGGCCACCGTATGTTCATGACTAATCCTGACAACTGAACAGACTATTGTGCATGTGATGACTTACACAATGAAATGATGCTGACATGTTTTGGAGTGAACGACCATCAGACTGAGAAGTCAACAATCAGTTTAGATCAACAAGATCTATTAACTTGGATATTGTGCTAAATGAAGGCTACCTGTACTGAATCATTTGCAAAGATGTACTGCGACATCGAGACAAGTACTAAGATGTTTGCAATTTGATGAAATGAAGTAGAAATGCCAGTCTGTTGTGAACAATTGCCAAGTAGTTTGGAGGTTTGTCCATGTTGTTTTGAGAATTTAATTTCAGTTTCGAGAAATGAGCCAAACCTATGGAGAAAAACTGTACAAACAACGATATATCAAATATGTATTTCAACTAGTTTAATTATACATTCGTCAATATTCATATCATCACCGATTGTAGCTAGAAAAGCACCCAGAGAGCACAGACCTCCGCCAAGGAGCTTCAGTCCACCCCAACACAATCTCCCAACGACAAAGTATACTTAAAAAACACTCAACATCTTTGTCCTATATATGTGCACATATATGCTCTGTCCTACCACAAGGTGGCACTGCAGGGCTTTCTAACACTCCCAATGTTAAATATCTTTTAAAAAATTCCTGGATCCAGACAATTCATGAAAAAAATATATAGTAGCCTCCTGAGACCGTGCGTTCACATGCGTGGACATGGTATTTTGGCTTCCCCGCACCATAAGTTGAAGTTGAGATTGTTAATTTGATTATAGCACAAAAAATAAATAGAAATTTGGGTATGTTGCAAATTTGCAACAACGGGCATAATGGTCAATAATAGCGACCCAATAATACAGTAATATAACAATAATAAAACAGATTTTTAAAATCTGTAACAGAACAGACAAAAATAGAACAGATAAATCTCACTCACAGATTTTTAAATTAATAACATAACAGACAATAGTCAATGAGAAATGAGTTTGACACCACTGATGTACATGGTGGCCGAGAAAGTTTGTGATACAATCCTTGAAATTGGTCAGCTAAGTCTGAGCACCTTGAAATTTCTGCCACATCCCGACATGCGCCACACCTGGGCGTGCGCCACGTCCCGACACGCGTGGGTGTGCGAGGGCCCGTTCAACGCTGCTTGCAGCTTTAATTAATTTTGTAACTGGTCAATCACTGCAATCTAAGGTCTATTTTTTCCAGACTAGAGGCAGTTTATAGATGGAATAACATTGTGTTTTAACCAAAATAAGTTCTCAAAATAATTCTTTTACTAGTAAGCAGCTGTCTATATGTGGGATAACGTAAAGTGAGCTATATTACGGAGGGATTCAATTCTACCTGTTGGGCTTTATTTCACTATTTAGCAACCTGCTTACACGATATTATTCCTTACGTACACCTTACCTGTGAAAAGTGATTCCATGGGATCTGGTTTGCATGTTCAGCTCGTTGGAGCATCCATAAGCGGCACAAAAGTCCGGCATCTTTTCCAGTTATATTAAGTGTATGTCAGAAGACTGTCTGCTGACAACATTAAGTAGAATTTATATTTGCGTAGTAAAACCGGCATTTCTAAAACATCCAAGCATCCTGTGTCATAGCTAAATGTGTAACGTTTTTAACAAACCAAACCATTTGGAAATCGCTCGAAAATTCAGTGAATAATTCTATTTTAAGATTGTGGAGTATCTCTTACCTCCGTAGACTTACATTCACTCCCGCTGCTGCTAGCCCTGTACCAAGATGGCGGAGCTTTAGGCACGTCCCTCCACAGTCAGTGCGGCGTCTACGTATATATGTCTATAGCTGTGTCCCAATTCAGGGGCTGCATCCTTCGAAGGACCCAGCCTACTCGTCCTTCGAAGGCTGGGTCCTTCGAAGGACGGGTAGGCTGCATGAGAAGGCTGCATGAGCGTTTGTTAAATGAGACGGTCTCGCCCACGATAGGAAGCAGGAAGTTTCCTGCTTGCGTCATGACGTCTCGTAGCGCCGCTCTTTGTTGCCTAGCAACCTTGACAAACAAATTTTCATCCCGACGATCAGGATAAGACGACGTTGTAATTTTATCTAATTTTTGACTAGATTTGATCCTGAAATTGTAATTTTTAAAAAAATATATGTTTTATATCATTGAAGACTTGAGGGTCTTGTTCTATCCGGTGGTTCAGGACTAAACTGTCTGAGAAACGAGAAGCGTCCACACCTGGTTTAAATCTGTTGACATCCACGTCGATATGAACTTCAAATAAATCTCTACAATCTCTGGGCTGAGTGTTTCTGATGAAGATCACTAAATACATGCTGTCTGAACAGAAACCAAATATAAATTAAAGCTGCAAGCAGCGATGAACGGGTCCTCGCACCCCTTGCTGGTCGGCGACCCCAAGCACGTCCGTCAGGTGATGCTGCGACCGGGAGCGCATTTAGGCCCATGAAGGCAACGAGGGCTGGATTCTGAACACACAGGTCAAATTTCTGGCAGATTGGATTATTACAGACTGTTTATGCAGCACTTACTGTCCATCCAACAGGTGGCGCTATCACTGCGACTGTATATTGGTCTATGGAAATCATCAGGGCTGTAACCTGATCACACATTTAAAGTTTGAGGCAGATAGCAGCACATACAGGGGATTTAACAAGACTTCCTCCTTCCTGGCGAAGCATCAAAGTTCAGTCGACCGCCATGGCCACGCCCTTTGGGTTTGGCATATGATTTTCACATATTTTCAACCTGAAGATGTGTTCTATATATTGTGGCAAATTCAGATGTTTTGGATTTCCTGTCTGTGAGCAATTAATTTCTGAAAATGAGCAAAAACAGCAAAAATCCAACATTGAAATCAAAATGGCCGACTTCCTGTTGGGTTTAGAGAATGGCTCCAAGAGACTTTTTTGTTCACACTGATGTGTTACATATGCATGCCAAATTTTGTAGACGTAGGTTAAATTTGATGAGTGGGACATTTTTTTAAATGCTGCAGGGGGCGCTATGCCAAATGCTGTGAATGTATTTTGGCACATGGATGTGGTCAGGGCAGGAGTGTGATTAAACATGTAAAGTTTGAGGCAGATTGGAGCAAGCAGAAGATATTTACACAGCAGTTGATATTTCATGGCGAAAGATCAAACTTCAGGGGGTCGCTATGGCCACGCCCTTTGACACTGGAGGAAGCTTTTTATAACTTTTGATCATAATGTCCTGGTGTATATACTGGTCAAATTTGAGGTCTGTGCGAGTTATCCCCTAGGAGGAGATAGTTCTCAAAAATGAATAACATTCGTTCAAATTTGTCCAATTAATTCAAAATGCCGGACTTCCTGTTGGGTTTAGGGCGTGGCTCCAAGAGGATTTTTTGTGCGTCCTGATGTGTTCTATATGTCCCCAAGATTTTGTGGACGTAGGTTAAATGTACTGCGGGGGCTGTTTGTTAAAAATGCTGTAGGTGGCGCTATTGCAGGTGCTGTGCTGAGATGCATAAAGTTTTCTTCCTTTAGCTGGTGGTAATGTGTGTGCAAATTTTGGTGATGTTTGGATAATTCTAATGCTGTCAAAGGCAAGTTGTTTTTCATATCAACTTTGCATTGCCACGGCAACAGCGTTTTGTAAAATGCCAAAATCTTCACACTGTGCCATGATCATGGTGTGAAGACTCATCACACCAATTTTGAGAATTATTTGACCAAGTTTAGGCCAATGGGATGGGCAAATGTAATTCCAAAACGTCCTGTTGCCAGTTGGTGGCGCTATGACTATTTCAAAATTTTTGAGTGTGGATGTCTTCAGACTGTACATGACATTCTGGATATGAAGTTTGGAGCAGATAGGTTCTTGTTCAGCTGAGATATAGGCCCTTGAATTTTCATGGCGAAACATCAAAATTCGCCACGGTGCCACAAACACGCCCTTTGATGACCCGTCACCATTGTCTCTGTGATTCATCATCAATGTGTTCAGGCTTATGTCAGAAGGTCTGAGGTGAATCTGGACAACGGGTTGACAACAGTACATAAAAGTATTAAAAAAGCAAAAATCCTGTTGCCACAAGGTGGCGCTACGACTGTGAATGAATATTATCATATGGATGACATCAGCTCAGGTCTGTCATCATACATGTAAAGTTTCATTCAGATTGGAGCATGTTCAGAGAGTTTGACCAGCACTTCCTGTTGCATGGCGAAGGATCACTAATTGGGGGGGCTGCCATGGCCACACCCTTTGACCGACATAGAAGACTTTGATAACTTTTCATCAGGAAGGTCTGTTGTATGTACAGACCAAATTTCAGGTCTCTAAGACTTACCCCCTAGGAGGAGTTCATCACAGATTTTTCACAGTTAACGCAAGATATGTCACTTCCTGTTGGGTTTAGAGCATGGCTATGATTGACTTTTTTGTCTTTCCTGATGTGCTGAATATGCCTGCCAAATTTTGTAGCTGTAGATCAAATGTCCTTCCAGTTAGTCTAATACCACTTTTTAAAATTTTGCAGGGGGCGCTATGGAGCCATTTTGGGACACACATACACAGACCCCATAAAATATCAAATTTTTCACCGGTCCTGATGTGTGTGCAGATTTTGACGCGAATCGGTGCATGTTTAGGCCCTCAAAAAAGCAATTCATTTGGCGGTAAAATAATAATAATTAAAGCTGCAAGCAGCGATGAACGGGTCCTCGCACCCCTTGCTGGTCGGCGACCCCAAGCACGTCCGTCAGGCGATGCTGCGACCGGGAGCGCATTTAGGCCCATGAATGCAACCAGGGCTGGATTCTGAACACACAGGTCAAATTTCTGCCAGATTGGATTATTACAGAGTGTTTATGCAGCACTTACTGTCCATCCAACAGGTGGCGCTATCACTGTGACTGTATATTGGTGTATGGAAATCATCAGGGCTGTAACCTGATCACACATTTAAAGTTTGAGGCAGATAGCAGCACATACAGGGGATTTAACAAGACTTCCTCCTTTCTGGCGAAGCATCAAAGTTCATTCGGCCACCATGGCCACGCCCTTTGGGTTTGGCATACGATTTTCACATATTTTCAACCTGAAGATGTGTTCCATATATTGGCACAATTTCAGATGTTTTGGAGTTATCGTCTGTGAGCAATTAATTTCTGAAAATGACCAAAAACAGCAAAAATCCAACATTGAAGTCCAAATGGCCGACTTCCTGTTGGGTTTAGAGAATGGCTCCAAGAGACTTTTTTGTTCACACTGATGTGCTAAATATGCATGCCAAATTTTGTAGACGTAGGTTAAATTTGATGAGTGGGCAATTTTTTAAAATGCTGCAGGGGGCGCTATGCCACAAGCTGTGAATGTATTTTGGCAGATGGATGTGGTCAGGGCAGGAGTGTGATTAAACATGCAAAGTTTGAGGCAGATTGGTGAATGCAGAAGATATTTACACAGCAGTTGATATTTCATGGCGAAAGATCAAACTTCAGGGGGTCGCTATGGCCACGCCCTTTGACACTGGAGGAAGCTTTTTATAACTTTTGATCATAATGTCCTGGTGTATATACTGGTCAAATTTGAGGTCTACGTGAGTTATCCCCTAGGAGGAGATAGTTCTCAAAAATGAACAACATTCGTCCAAATTTGTCCAATTAATTCAAAATGGCGGACTTCCTGTTGGGTTTAGGGCATGGCTCCAAGAGGATTTTTTGTGCGTCCTGATGTGTTCTATATGTCCCCCAGATTTTGTGGACGTAGGTTAAATGTACTGCAGGGGCTGTTTGTTAAAAATGCTGTAGGTGGCGCTATAGCACATGCTGTGCTGAGATGCATACAGTTTTCTTCCTTTCGCTTGTGGTGATGTGTGTGCAAATTTTGGTGATGTTCGGATAATTCTAATGCTGTCAAAGGCAAGTTGTTTGTCATATCAACTTTGCGTTGCCACGGCAACAGCGTTTTATAAAATGCCAAAATCTTCACACTGTGCCATGATCATGGCGTGAAGACTCATCACACCAATTCTCAGAATTATTTGACCAAGTTTAGGGCAATGGGATGGGCAAATGTAATTCCAAAACATCCTGTTGCCAGTTGGTGGCGCTATGACTATTTCAAAATTTTTTAGTGTGGATGTCTTCAGACTGTACATGACATTTTGAATGTGAAGTTTGGAGCAGATAGGTTCTTGTTCAGCTGAGATATAGACCCTTGAATTTTCATGGCGAAACATCAAAATTCGCCACGGTGCCACAGACACGCCCGTCGATGAAACATCACCATTGTCTCTGTGATTCATCATCAATGTGTTCAGGCTTATGTCAGAAGGTCTGAGGTGAATCTGGACAACGGGTTGACAACAGTACATAAAAGTATTAAAAAAGCAAAAATCCTGTTGCCACAAGGTGGCGCTATGACTGTGAGTGAATATTATCATATGGATGACATCAGCTCAGGTGTGTGATCATACATGTAAAGTTTCATTCAGATTGGAGCATGTTCAGAGATTTAGACCTGCACTTCCTGTGGCATGGCGAAGGATCAGTATTTCGGGGGGGCTGCCATGGCCACACCCTTTGACCGACATAGAAGACTTTGATAACTTTTCATCAGGAAGGTCTGATATATGTACAGACCAAATTTCAGGTCTCTAAGACTTACCCCCTAGGAGGAGTTCATCACAGATTTTTCACAGTTAACGCAAGATATGTCACTTCCTGTTGGGTTTAGAGCATGGCTATGATTGACTTTTTTGTCTTTCCTGATGTGCTGAATATGCCTGCAGAATTTTGTAGCTGTAGATCAAATGTCCTTCCAGTTAGTCTAATGCCACTTTTTAAAATTTTGCAGGGGGCGCTATGGAGCCATTTTGGCACACACATACACAGACCCCATAAAATATCAAATTTTTCACCGGTCCTGATGTGTGTGCAGATTTTGACGCGAATCGGTGCATGTTTAAGCCCTCAAAAAAGCAATTCATTTGGCGGTAAAATAATAATAATAATAATAATTAAAGCTGCAAGCAGCGATGAACGGGTCCTCGCACCCCTTGCTGGTCGGCGACCCCAAGCACGTCCGTCAGGCGATGCTGCGACCGGGAGCGCATTTAGGCCCATGAATGCAACCAGGGCTGGATTCTGAACACACAGGTCAAATTTCTGCCAGATTGGATTATTACAGACTGTTTATGCAGCACTTACTGTCCATCCAACAGGTGGCGCTATCACTGTGACTGTATATTGGTCTATGGAAATCATCAGGGCTGTAACCTGATCACACATTTAAAGTTTGAGGCAGATAGCAGCACATACAGGGGATTTAACAAGACTTCCTCCTTTCTGGCGAAGCATCAAAGTTCAGTCGGCCGCCATGGCCACGCCCTTTGGGTTTGGCATATGATTTTCACATATTTTCAACCTGAAGATGTGTTCCATATATTGGCACAATTTCAGATGTTTTGGAGTTATCGTCTGTGAGCAATTAATTTCTGAAAATGAGCAAAAACAGCAAAAATCCCACATTGAAATCAAAATGGCCGACTTCCTGTTGGGCTTAGAGAATGGCTCCAAGAGACTTTTTTGTTCACACTGATGTGTTACATATGCATGCCAAATTTTGTAGACGTAGGTTAAATTTGATGAGTGGGCCATTTTTTAAAATGCTGCAGGGGGCGCTATGCCACATGCTGTGAATGTATTTTGGCAGATGGATGTGGTCAGGGCAGGAGTGTGATTAAACTTGTAAAGTTTGAGGCAGATTGGAGCAAGCAGAAGATATTTACACAGCAGTTGATGTTTCATGGCGAAGCATCAAACTTCAGGGGGTTGCTATGGCCACGCCCTTTGACATTGGAGGAAGCTTTTTATAACTTTTGATCATAATGTCCTGGTGTATATACTGGTCAAATTTGAGGTCTGCATGACTTATCCCCTAGGAGGAGATAGTTCTCAAAAATGAACAACATTCGTCCAAATTTGTCCAATTAATTCAAAATGCCGGACTTCCTGTTGGGTTTAGGGCGTGGCTCCAAGAGGATTTTTTGTGCGTCCTGATGTGTTCTATATGTCCCCCAAATTTTGTGGACGTAGGTTAAATGTACTGCAGGGGCTGTTTGTTAAAAATGCTGTAGGGGGCGCTATAACACGTGCTGTGCTGAGATGCATACAGTTTTCTTCCTTCAGCTGGTGGTGATGTGTGTGCAAATTTTGGTGATGTTTTGATAATTCTAATGCTGTCAAAGGCAAGTTGTTTTTTTATCAACTTTGCGTTGCCACGGCAACAGCATTTCATGAAATGGCAAAGTCTTCACACTGTGCCATGATCATGGTGTGAAGACTCATCACACCAATTTTCAGAATTATTTGACTAAGTTTAGGGCAATGGGATGGGCAAATGTAATTCCAAAACATCCTGTTGCCAGTTGGTGGCGCTATGACTATTTCAAAATTTTTGAGTGTGGATGTCTTCAGACTGGACATGACATTCTGGATATGAAGTTTGGAGCAGATAGGTTCTTGTTCAGCTGAGATATAGACCCTTGAATTTTCATGGCGAAACATCAAAATTCGCCACGGTGCCACAGACACGCCCGTCGATGAAACATCACCATTGTCTCTGTGATTCATCATCAATGTGTTCAGGCTTATGTCAGAAGGTCTGAGGTGAATCTGGACAACGGGTTGACAACAGTACATAAAAGTATTAAAAAAGCAAAAATCCTGTTGCCACAAGGTGGCGCTATGACTGTGAGTGAATATTATCATATGGATGACATCAGCTCAGGTGTGTGATCATACATGTAAAGTTTCATTCAGATTGGAGCATGTTCAGAGATTTAGACCTGCACTTCCTGTGGCATGGCGAAGGATCAGTATTTCGGGGGGGCTGCCATGGCCACACCCTTTGACCGACATAGAAGACTTTGATAACTTTTCATCAGGAAGGTCTGTTGTATGTACAGACCAAATTTCAGGTCTCTAAGACTTACCCCCTAGGAGGAGTTCATCACAGATTTTTTACAGTAAACGCAAGATATGTCACTTCCTGTTGGGTTTAGAGCATGGCTATGATTGACTTTTTTGTCTTTCCTGATGTGCTGAATATGCCTGTCAAATTTTGTAGCTGTAGATGAAATGTCCTTCCAGTTAGTCTAATACCACTTTTTTAAATTTTGCAGGGGGCGCTATGGAGCCATTTTGGGACACACATGCACAGACCCCATAAAATATCAAATTTTTCACCGGTCCTGATGTGTGTGCAGATTTTGACGCGAATCGGTGCATGTTTAGGCCCTCAAAAAAGCAATTCATTTGGCGGTAAAATAATAATAATAATAATCTCTAGCATTCCAATAGGGTCTTCGCACCATTCGGTGCTCGGACCCTAATAATAATAACTAGAACTGCAAGCAGTTATGAAAGGGGGCCAAGCCCCCTCGCGCAACTCGGTCCCCGGGTTTCATCAAGCCCACGGAAGTCAGGCCAGAAGGACCATGGGCGTGGGGCGAGCGTCACGATACCGGCCAACGTCTCACCAGCAGTGTTGTAATGGTCATGGGAAGAGCACCGGAAGCGTGAAAGGCTGAATGTGTCAGCTGTAACAAGTCACGCCCACTTTCACCAAACGTTACCAAATTTCACAGCTGGCCTCGGGAGTGAACCCACATCATGCTCACCAAATTTGGTGCCAAACCGATCAACTTTCATGTTCTTGAATTTTTCCAGTTTATAGCGCCCCCTATTGGCCAATTTGCGCCAAATTTGGCACAGAGCCTCTGGTTGACCACTGACACAAGTGACTTGAGTTTAATGTGGATAGCTGTCACGGTGACAAAATTATGCAACAGTATGTGCTTTTTAGCTAGCAGAAAAAATTGTGTATTTATAACTCGCACATTTTTTGAAGTAGCAAAATTCTTTTGATAACTTTTGCTCAAGCACATCTGGAGATTGTAAGTGCAAAGTTTGGTGCAGATGGAATATAAACTGTAGGAGAAGTTCAAAAAAGTAGGTTTTTGATGTGTACTGACGTGCAAAGACAAATGTGCATTGGAAGTGGGCGTGGCCTATGTCAGAAGATGCCACACTATTTAGGGAACACGTAGATATAAAGTTTACCAAGACATGATTTAAAATGTGAAAGTTACAGGCCAAAGTGCGTTTGCAACCATTATAGCGCCACCTATTGGAGTAGACACACGTTTTTTGGTGTGGCTGGTCTGTGTGCTCTTCTATATATACTCTGTAATTTTCACAGTCCAGAGCCTAATAGTTGAGCTGAAATAAAAGTTTGTTGTTTATCTTGCAATAAGCCACGCCCACTTTGGCCATTCATGAATAACGTTAAGTTATGGCCTCAGGAGTGATCCAGCATCATACCTACCAAATTTGGGAAAAATTAATCTTTCCATTTAAAAGATATAAATTTCCCATATTTGCAGCGCCCCCTAGTGGCCAACATGAGCCAAATTTGGAACATACCCCCACAGTCACGTGACGACGAGAGATCTCAGGTTTGGTGTTATTAGCATTTGTTTTGACCAAGATATGCAACAGTTAACATTTTTATAGCTAGCGATAAAAATTTTTGTGTTAGTAATTTGCGCATATTTAGACGGAACAAAATTATTTTGATAACTTTAGATCAGGTCCAACTGAAGACTGTACGTGCCAAGTTTCACGCTGATTGGACAAAAACCCAAGGAGGAGTTCGAAAAAGTATGTTTTCCAGTTTTTGCCATTTTGCGAAAAAAAATTATAGGCGGAAATGGGCGTGGCTTATCCCAGATGATTCAGTGCTATTCAGGGAATCTGTGGATATGAGGTTTTTGAATGTGCGACATACGTTGTGAGAGTTATAACCCAAAACATGTTGACTTTGGCTATAGCGCCCCCTGATGGCAGACACGTGCAATTTTTTGCATCTGAGGTAAGGGCAGGGGTCTGGACCAACCCTCCAAATTGCACCACCCTCCCTTGCACGGTGTAGCCTGCAGCACCACTTTTACCAACGGAAAAATAAGGAAAATAATAATAATCTGAACGATTACAATAGGGTTCCCAGCCCTTCGGGCCTGGGAAACGCGTATGCTAGCATACGCGTGTCCCATGCCCCTCGGGCTTGGCCCCCTAATAATTAAAGCTGCAAGCAGCGATGAACGGGTCCTCGCACCCCTTGCTGGTCGGCGACCCCAAGCACGTCCGTCAGGCGATGCTGCGACCGGGAGCGCATTTAGGCCCATGAATGCAACCAGGGCTGGATTCTGAACACACAGGTCAAATTTCTGCCAGATTGGATTATTACAGACTGTTTATGCAGCACTTACTGTCCATCCAACAGGTGGCGCTATCACTGTGACTGTATATTGGTCTATGGAAATCATCAGGGCTGTAACCTGATCACACATTTAAAGTTTGAGGCAGATAGCAGCACATACAGGGGATTTAACAAGACTTCCTCCTTTCTGGCGAAGCATCAAAGTTCAGTCGGCCGCCATGGCCACGCCCTTTGGGTTTGGCGTATGATTTTCACATATTTTCAACCTGAAGATGTGTTCCATGTATGGGCACAATTTCAGATGTTTTGGAGTTATCGTCTGTGAGCAATTAATTTCTGAAAATGAGCAAAAACAGCAAAAATCCCACATTGAAATCAAAATGGCCGACTTCCTGTTGGGCTTAGAGAATGGCTCCAAGAGACTTTTTTGTTCACACTGATGTGTTACATATGCATGCCAAATTTTGTAGACGTAGGTTAAATTTGATGAGTGGGCCATTTTTTAAAATGCTGCAGGGGGCGCTATGCCACAAGCTGTGAATGTATTTTGGCACATGGATGTGGTCAGGGCAGGAGTGTGATTAAACATGCAAAGTTTGAGGCAGATTGGAGCAAGCAGAGGATATTTACACAGCAGTTGATGTTTCATGGCGAAGCATCAAACTTCAGGGGGTTGCTATGGCCACGCCCTTTGACATTGGAGGAAGCTTTTTATAACTTTTGATCATAATGTCCTGGTGTATATACTGGTCAAATTTGAGGTCTGCATGACTTATCCCCTAGGAGGAGATAGTTCTCAAAAATGAACAACATTCGTCCAAATTTGTCCAATTAATTCAAAATGCCGGACTTCCTGTTGGGTTTAGGGCGTGGCTCCAAGAGGATTTTTTGTGCGTCCTGATGTGTTCTATATGTCCCCCAAATTTTGTGGACGTAGGTTAAATGTACTGCAGGGGCTGTTTGTTAAAAATGCTGTAGGGGGCGCTATAGCACGTGTTGTGCTGAGATGCATACAGTTTTCTTCCTTCCGCTGGTGGTGATGTGTGTGCAAATTTTGGTGATGTTTTGATAATTCTAATGCTGTCAAAGGCAAGTTGTTTTTCATATCAACTTTGCGTTGCCACGGCAACAGCATTTTATAAAATGCCAAAATCTTCACACTGTGCCATGATCATGGTGTGAATACTCATCACAACAATTTTCAGAATTATTTGACCAAGTTTAGGCCAATTGGATGGGCAAATGTAATTCCAAAACGTCCCGTTGCCAGTTGGTGGCGCTATGAGTATTTCAAAATTTTTTAGTGTGGATGTCTTCAGACTGGACATGACATTCTGAATGTGAAGTTTGGAGCAGATAGGTTCTTGTTCAGCTGAGATATAGGCCCTTGAATTTTCATTGCGAAACATCAAAATTCGCCACGGTGCCACAGACACGCCCTTCGATGACACGTCACCATTGTCTCTGTGATTCATCATCAATGTGTTCAGGCTTATGTCAGAAGGTCTGAGGTGAATCTGGACAACGGGTTGACAACAGTACATAAAAGTATTAAAAAAGCAAAAATCCTGTTGCCACTAGGTGGCGCTATGACTGTGAGTGAATATTATCATATGGATGTCATCAGCTCAGGTCTGTGATCATACATGTAAAGTTTCATTCAGATTGGAGCATGTTCAGAGAGTTAGACCTGCACTTCCTGTTGCATGGCGAAGGATCAGTAATTCGGGGGGGCTGCCATGGCCACACCCTTTGACCGACATAGAAGATTTTTATAACTTTTTATCAGGAAGGTCGGTTGTATGTACAGACCAAATTTCAGGTCTCTAAGACTTACCCCCTAGGAGGAGTTCATCACAGATTTTTCACAGTTAACGCAAGATATGTCACTTCCTGTTGGGTTTAGAGCATGGCTATGATTGACTTTTTTGTCTTTCCTGATGTGCTGAATATGCCTGCAAAATTTTTTAGCTGTATATGAAATGTCCTTCCAGTTAGTCTAATAGCACTTTTTAAAATTTTGCAGGGGGCGCTATGGAGCCATTTTGGGACACACATACACAGACCCCATAAAATATCAAATTTTTCACCGGTCCTGATGTGTGTGCAGATTTTGACGCGAATCGGTGCATGTTTAGGCCCTCAAAAAAGCAATTCATTTGGCGGTAAAATAATAATAATAATAATAATAATCTCTAGCATTCCAATAGGGTCTTCGCACCCTTCGGTGCTCGGACCCTAATAATAATAAAAAGCTGCAAGCAGCGATGAACGGGTCCTCGCACCCCTTGCTGGTCGGCGACCCCAAGCACGTCCGTCAGGCGATGCTGCGACCGGGAGCGCATTTAGGCCCATGAAGGCAATGAGGGCTGGATTCTGAACACACAGGTCAAATTTCTGGCAGATTGGATTATTACAGACTGTTTATGCAGCACTTACTGTCCATCCAACAGGTGGCGCTATCACTGCGACTGTATATTGGTCTATGGAAATCATCAGGGCTGTAACCTGATCACACATTTAAAGTTTGAGGCAGATAGCAGCACATACAGGGGATTTAACAAAACTTCCTCCTTCCTGGAGAAGCATCAAAGTTCAGTCGGCCGCCATGGCCACGCCCTTTGGGTGTGGCATACCATTTTCACATATTTTCAACCTGAAGATGTGTTCTATATATTGTGGCAATTTCAGATGTTTTGGATTTCTTGTCTGTGAGCAATTAATTTCTGAAAATGAGCAAAAACAGCAAAAATCCAACTTTGAAATCAAAATGGCCGACCTCCTGTTGGGTTTAGAGAATGGCTCCAAGAGACTTTTTTGTTCACACTGATGTGCTACATATGCATGCCAAATTTTGTAGACGTAGGTTAAATTTGATGAGTGGGCCATTTTTTAAAATGCTGCAGGGGGCGCTATGCCACATGCTGTGAATGTATTTTGGCACATGGATGTGGTCAGGGCAGGAGTGTGATTAAACATGCAAAGTTTGAGGCAGATTGGAGCAAGCAGAAGATATTTACACAGCAGTTGATGTTTCATGGCGAAGCATCAAACTTCAGGGGGTTGCTATGGCCACGCCCTTTGACATTGGAGGAAGCTTTTTATAACTTTTGATCATAATGTCCTGGTGTATATACTGGTCAAATTTGAGGTCTGCGCGAGTTATCCCCTAGGAGGAGATAGTTCTCAAAAATGAACAACATTCGTCAAAATTTGTCCAATTAATTCAAAATGGCGGACTTCCTGTTGGGTTTAGGGCGTGGCTCCAAGAGGATTTTTTGTGCGTCCTGATGTGTTCTATATGTCCCCCAAGTTTTGTGGACGTAGGTTAAATGTACTACAGGGGCTGTTTGTTAAAAATGCTGTAGGGGGCGCTATAGCACGTGTTGTGCTGAGATGCATACAGTTTTCTTCCTTCAGCTGGTGGTGATGTGTGTGCAAATTTTGGTGATGTTTTGATAATTCTAATGCTGTCAAAGGCAAGTTGTTTTTCATATCAACTTTGGGTTGCCACGGCAACAGCGTTTTATGAAATGGCAAAATCTTCACACTGTGCCATGATCATGGTGTGAAGACTCATCACACCAATTTTCAGAATTATTTGACCAAGTTTAGGGCAATGGGATGGGCAAATGTAATTCCAAAACATCCTGTTGCCAGTTGGTGGCGCTATGACTATTTCAAAATTTTTGAGTGTGGATGTCTTCAGACTGGACATGACATTCTGGATATGAAGTTTGGAGCAGATAGGTTCTTGTTCAGCTGAGATATAGGCCCTTGAAATTTCATGGCGAAACATCAAAATTCGCCACGCCGCAACAGACACGCCCTTCAATGACACGTCACCATTTTCTTTGTGATTCATCATCAATGTGTTCATGCTTATGTCAGCAGGTCTGAGGTGAATCTGGACAACGGGTTGACAACAATACATAAAAGTATTAAAAAAGCAAAACTCTTGTTGCCACAAGGTGGCGCTATGACTGTGAGTGAATATTACCATATGGATGTCATCAGTGCAGGTCTGTGATCATACATGTAAAGTTTCATTCAGATTGGAGCATGTTCAGGAGAGTTAGACCAGCACTTCCTGTGGCATGGCGAAGGATGGCGAAGGATCAGTATTTCGGGGGGCTGCCATGGCCACACCCTTTGATCGACAGTGAAGACTTTTATAACTTTTCATGAGGAAGGTCTGTTGTATGTATGGACCAAATTTCCGGTCTCTAAGACTTACCCCCTAGGAGGAGTTCATCACAGATTTTTCACAGTAAACGCAAGATATGTCACTTCCTGTTGGGTTTAGAGCGTGGCTATGATTGACTTTTTTGTCTTTCCTGATGTGCTGAATATGCCTGCCAAATTTTGTAGCTGTAGATCAAATGTCCTTCCAGTTAGGCTTATACCACTGTTTAAAATTTTGAAAGGGGGCGCTATGGAGCCATTTTGGGACACACATACACAGACCCCATAAAATATCAAATTTTTCACCGGTCCTGATGTGCATGCAGATTTTGACGCGAATCGGTGCATGTTTAGGCCCTCAAAAAAGCAATTCATTTGGCGGTAAAATAATAATAATAATTAAAGCTGCAAGCAGCGATGAACGGGTCCTCGCACCCCTTGCTGGTCGGCGACCCCAAGCACGTCCGTCAGGCGATGCTGCGACCGGGAGCGCATTTAGGCCCATGAATGCAACCAGGGCTGGATTCTGAACACACAGGTCAAATTTCTGCCAGATTGGATTATTACAGACTGTTTATGCAGCACTTACTGTCCATCCAACAGGTGGCGCTATCACTGTGACTGTATATTGGTCTATGGAAATCATCAGGGCTGTAACCTGATCACACATTTAAAGTTTGAGGCAGATAGCAGCACATACAGGGGATTTAACAAGACTTCCTCCTTTCTGGCGAAGCATCAAAGTTCATTCGACCACCATGGCCACGCCCTTTGGGTTTGGCATACGATTTTCACATATTTTCAACCTGAAGATGTGTTCCATATATGGGCACAATTTCAGATGTTTTGGAGTTATCGTCTGTGAGCAATTAATTTCTGAAAATGACCAAAAACAGCAAAAATCCCACATTGAAATCCAAATGGCCAACTTCCTGTTGGGTTTAGAGAATGGCTCCAAGAGACTTTTTTGTTCACACTGATGTGCTAAATATGCATGCCAAATTTTGTAGACGTAGGTTAAATTTGATGAGTGGGCCATTTTTTAAAATGCTGCAGGGGGCGCTATGCCACATGCTGTGAATGTATTTTGGCAGATGGATGTGGTCAGGGCAGGAGTGTGATTAAACATGTAAAGTTTGAGGCAGATTGGAGCAAGCAGAGGATATTTACACAGCAGTTGATGTTTCATGGCGAAGCATCAAACTTCAGGGGGTCGCTATGGCCACGCCCTTTGACATTGGAGGAAGATTTTTATAACTTTTGATCATAATGTCCTGGTGTATATACTGGTCAAATTTGAGGTCTGCGCGAGTTATCCCCTAGGAGGAGATAGTTCTCAAAAGTGAACAACATTCGTCAAAATTTGTCCAATTAATTCAAAATGGTGGACTTCCTGTTGGGTTTAGGGCATGCCTCCAAGAGGATTTTTTGTGCGTCCTGATGTGTTCTATATGTCCCCCAGATTTTGTGGACATAGGTTAAATTTACTGCAGGGGCTGTTTGTTAAAAATGCTGTAGGTGGCGCTATAGCACATGCTGTGCTGAGATGCATACAGTTTTCTTCCTTTCGCTGGTGGTGATGTGTGTGCAAATTTTGGTGATGTTTGTATAATTCTAATGCTGTCAAAGGCAAGTTGTTTGTCATATCAACTTTGCGTTGCCACGGCAACAGCGTTTTATAAAATGCCAAAATCTTCACACTGTGCCATGATCATGGTGTGAAGACTCATCACACCAATTCTCAGAATTATTTGACCAAGTTTAGGGCAATGGGATGGGCAAATGTAATTCCAAAACATCCTGTTGCCAGTTGGTGGCGCTATGACTATTTCAAATTTTTTTAGTGTGGATGTCTTCAGACTGGACATGACATTCTGGATATGAAGTTTGGAGCAGATAGGTTCTTGTTCAGCTGAGATATAGACCCTTGAATTTTCATGGCGAAACATCAAAATTCGCCACGGTGCCACAGACACGCCCTTAGATGACACGTCACCATTGTCTCTGTGATTCATCATCAATGTGTTCAGGCTTATGTCAGAAGGTCTGAGGTGAATCTGGACAACGGGTTGACAACAGTACATAAAAGTATTAAAAAAGCAAAAATCCTGTTGCCACAAGGTGGCGCTATGACTGTGAGTGAATATTATCATATGGATGACATCAGCTCAGGTGTGTGATCATACATGTAAAGTTTCATTCAGATTGGAGCATGTTCAGAGATTTAGACCTGCACTTCCTGTGGCATGGCGAAGGATCAGTATTTCGGGGGGGCTGCCATGGCCACACCCTTTGACCGACATAGAAGACTTTGATAACTTTTCATCAGGAAGGTCTGATATATGTACAGACCAAATTTCAGGTCTCTAAGACGTACCCCCGAGGAGGAGTTCATCACAGATTTTTCACAGTTAACACAAGATATGTCACTTCCTGTTGGGTTTAGAGCATGGCTATGATTGACTTTTTTGTCTTTCCTGATGTGCTGAATATGCCTGCCAAATTTTGTAGCTGTAGATCAAATGTCCTTCCAGTTAGTCTTATGCCACTTTTTAAAATTTTGCAGGGGGCGCTATGGAGCCATTTTGGGACACACATACACAGACCCTATAAAATATCAAATTTTTCACCGGTCCTGATGTGTGTGCAGATTTTGACGCGAATCGGTGCATGTTTAAGCCCTCAAAAAAGCAATTCATTTGGCGGTAAAATAATAATAATAATAATAATAATAATAATAATAATAATAATAATAATAATAATAATCTCTACCATTACAATAGGGTCTTCGCACCATTCGGTGCTCGGACCCTAATAATAATAATAATAATAATAATAATTAAAGCTGCAAGCAGCGTTGAACGGGCCCTCGCACACCCACGCGTGTCGGGACGTGGCGCACGCCCAGGTGTGGCGCATGTCGGGATGTGGCAGAAATTTCAAGGTGCTCAGACTTAGCTGACCAATTTCAAGGATTGTGTCACAAACTTTCTCGGCCACCATGTACATCAGGGGTGTCAAACTCATTTCTCATTGACTATTGTCTGTTGTGTTATTAATGTAAAAATCTGTGAGTGAGATGTTATCTGTTCCATTTTTGTCTGTTCTGTTACAGATTTTAAAAATCTGTTTTATTATTGTTATATTACTGTATTATTGGGTCGCTATTATTGACCATTATGCCCGTTGTTGCAAATTTGCAACATACCCAAATTTCTATTTATTTTTTGTGCTATAATCAAATTAACAATCTCAGCTTCAACTTATGGTGCAGGGAAGCCAAAATACCATGTCCACGCATGTGAACGCACGGTCTCTCAGGAGGCTACGATATATTTTTTTCATGAATTAAAAAAAGACAAAGAAGACATAATCATTTGTACATATTCCGGCCATAGGCAGAATAGGCCACATGAAATGAAGTGGGAGTTGCCCCCTCAGCCCCTGTGAAATGGGAAAGGAACAAATGATTGAGTTTTGGGAGTGATCCAGATCAGTGTCTGGATCTGGGAATTTTTTTAAAAGATATTTAACATTGGGAGTGTTAGAAAGCCCTGCAGTGCCACCTTGTGGTAGGACAGAGCATATATGTGCACATATATAGGACAAAGATGTTGAGTGTTTTTTAAGTATACTTTGTCGTTGGGAGATTGTGTTGGGGTGGACTGGAGCTCCTTGGCGGAGGTCTGTGCTCTCTGACTGCTTTTCTAGCTACAATCTGTGATGATATGAATATTGACGAATGTATAATTAAACTAGTTGAAAAATATATTTGATATATCGTTGTTTGTACAGTTTTTCTCCATAGGTTTGGCTCATTTCTCGAAACTGAAATTACATTCTCAAAACAACATGGACAAACCTCCAAACTACTTGGCAACTGTTCACAACAGACTGGCATTTCTCCTTCATTTCATCAAATTGCAAACATCTTAGTACTGGTCTCGATGTCTCAGTACATCTTTGCAAATGATTTAGTACAGGTAGCCTTCATTTAGCACAATTTCCAAGTGAATAGATCTTGTTGATCTAAACTGATTGTTGACTTCTCAGTCTGATGGTTGTTCACTCCAAAACATGTCAGCATCATTTCATTGTGTAAGTCATCACATGCACAATAGTCTGTTCAGTTGTCAGGATTAGTCATGAACATACGGTGGCCAGGAGAGGGACGGTGAGGACAGCTTTATTTACAGCACTGTAGGCTCCATATAATGTTCCTTGTTTTTTGTTTATGTGCTTGTATTACAGTATGTTATGCTGTATAGATTTTCTTTTTACTCTGATGTATGAAAGTTGCTTTATGTGTGTCTTACAGTTTTCTTGATAGTTTACACACATTTTGTGAAAGCGTGCCTCATACTTTCAGAACTCTGCATACAAATGAGAAAACACACACACACAATGAGCAAAAGCCCTCAATTCTCCTTCAATTGAAACTTTACATTCAAAATGATGTTATTACTTCTCTAAATGCTATTTTGTTTTCAAATGACACAAACCATTATATGAATAGACATTTATAAGAGTGCTCACACAATGCCAAAGGGACGATGAATTTTGGAGGCACTGACTATTTATATGAGAACAGAATTTAGTTTTGACCAGTCTTGTGAACTGTTTTGGGAGAGATATGAGCTTTTGCAGGTGAACCATGGTTTTGTGCTGAACCATCCATGTTGTTTTGGCAAAAGCACCAAGAGTGTTGAGAACGTCTGGTCTGTTTCAAGAAATGAGCCAAAGCAATTGAGAATAGTCAGTGCATTTTTGGTGGCACTGACTATTTATATGAGAAAGAAATTTAGTTTTAAAACGTGAGTGAAAGGTTTTGGGAGAGACATGAGCTTTTGCACGTCAGCTTTATATATATATTGATTGCTTATATTGCAAAGTTTGAAGCAATGATACCTGCAAATATCCTGCCTTTAAGTTCCTGTTACCAATCGGTGGTGCTATGACTATGACTAAATTTTAAAATGTGGATGTATTCAGAAGTGGACTCTTGTCCAGCACATGAAATTTGGGCCAGATCGGATCATGTACAGCTGAGATATAATCATTTTAGTTGTCATGACGAGACATCAAGTTCACCACGCTGCCACAGACTAACAGTTTGACTAACAGTCACAGTTTTGTCCATGAATCATCATCAATGTCTTGAGGCTTATGTCACCAAATTTCAGTTGAATACGGTCAACCAAATAATAATAATACATTAAAATGTATTGAAACAGAGGGATTTTTCTACAATGACACAGACCTGCATTTATACGATTTGAACAGTAGGTGTCATCGTTGCACCATTTATCTGGATTTAATCCAGAGCTGCTGACAACGGTAAAAGTACATAAAGGTCAGAGGGCCACCACGGTCACATCCTTTGACTTTTGTGGAAGATTTTGATAACTTCTCATCTTTAAGGCCTGTTGTATATACTGGCCAAATTTCAGGATGATATCACAAAGTATGGAGCAGTGGTAAGGACAAATGTCCTCTTTAGAGAGAATCCTTTTACCACTAGGTGACGCTATGACTATGACTAAATTTTAAAATGTGGATGTGTTCAGAAGTGGACTTATGTCCAGCACATGAAATTTGGGCCAGATCGGATCATGTACAGCTGAGATATAAACACTTTAGTAGTCATGGCGAGACATCAAAGTTCAGGAGGCCGCCACGCCCACGCCCTCAGACTTTTGCGGAGCGTTTTGATAACTTTTAATCATGAAGCCCTGTTGTATATGCTGACCAAATTTCAGCTGTCTTGGAGTTACCCTGTGTGCGGTTATAGCTTTTGAATATGACAAAAATCAGAAATATAAAGCAAAATGGCGGATTTCCTGTACATTTTTGCTGATGGATTGATTAGGCAATTTTGTTTGTCTTGTCTTGGTGCACATGTGTACCAAATTTGGTAGGGTTACATGAAACTAGCCGTATTAACTCCCATAGAACCCAATTTTCAAGGTGGCGCTATAGAGCCATTTTGCCACACACATGTGCAGCTCCAATGAAATATAAAATTTTTCGCCACTTCTGATGTGTGTGCAAATTTTCGTGAGTTTTTGAGCGCGTTTAGGCCCTCAAAAATGCAGTTCTTCCGTCAGGAGAAAAATAATAATAATAATTAAAGCTGCAAGCAGCGTTGAACGGGCCCTCGCACACCCACGCGTGTCGGGACGTGGCGCACGTCCAGGTGTGGCGCATGTCGGGATGTGGCAGAAATTTGAAGGTGGTCACACTTAGCTGAGCAATTTCAAGGATTGTATCACAAACTTTCTCGGCCACCATGTACATCAGGGGTGTCATAGTCATTTTCATGCCGGGCCACATCACCATCATGGTTATCCTCAAAGGGCCTGTTGTAATTGTAAGACTTCATAAATGCAAGAAAATATATCCACAGCATTCATGAAACAATAAAGCTGGAGCAGATTGGACACTTTATGTGTGAGTTACAACATCTTCCTAAGGCTTTATTTGGTTTGTGTGAGGTTCAGATGCCACTTTATTGTTATTGTACATGTAACATGTACACGTCTTTTTACAGCTCAGCCAAATAACCATGTACATTTAAATAAAAACCTGAATCTGTGAATCATTGTAATAGGTCAGTGTTGGATGCAAGATTTATATTTATAAATGGCAGTGACATGCCACAAGTACCTTGGACATATTTAAACTAAATGCATGAATATACTAAGGTGTGTATTATTTCAAGAACTTAGTACTGAATGCATAATAACAGGGAAGCTGTTTTTATACATGGCAAAAGGCCCAGTTTAATGTTAAACAATATTCAATTCAATTCAATTCAATTCAGTTTTATTTATATAGCGCATATTCACAACACAGGTCGTCACAAAGCGCTTAACATTGTAAGAAAGAACAGGAAACAGAAAAACCCAACAATCCAAGGTTGCTTTTGGATTCCCTATGAGCAAGCAGTCAGCGACGGTGGGAAGGAACCAAAACCCCCCCATGGTAGGGAAGGGGGGGAAAAAAACCTCCGACAGAGGTGTATTGTAGGAGATCCCTGCTCCATCTATCCATCAGTTTGGGGGTTGTTGGCCTGAAACTATTGAAGTCTGCTGGCATAATCAGTAGCAATAGTAACAATAGACAGTGGTGTATAATATATTTATGGATAACGTACAATATTTGTAGTGGTGAAAATTATGCTTAATAAAAGGGGAACAATTACACAGGATATACTGCAGTGGAATGGGAATGATTTACATTTTTAACAGAGTGTACAGTAAACATGTGCAGTTATGCAATGATAGATTTTAATGAACAATTTATAGAGCAATAATATGCAGTATTTAGGGGATGTATAGACAGTTAAATTCATTCCGGGGTTTGGTGTGTGTGAAAGAACGATGAAAGGTTAGTGTGTGTGTGTGTTAGGGTTTGTCTATGTGTGTATGTGTGTGTGTGTTAGGGTTTGTCTGTGTGTGTATGTGTGTGTGTGTTAGGGTTTGTCTGTGTGTGTATGTGTGTGTGTGTTAGGGTTTGTCTGTGTGTGTATGTGTGTGTGTGTTAGGGTTTGTCTGTGTGTGTATGTGTGTGTGTGTTAGGGTTTGTCTGTGTGTGTATGTGTGTGTGTGTACGTGTACCTTTAACTTATTGCTACCTACAGGCATGCAAGATGGAAAACTAAATCTATTATAATGAATTAGCATGTACATAACTCTACAAACTGTACCACTGGAACAAAAACTTCCCTCAGAGTAGCACAACATCCAAGTGAACAGGCTGCTAAGAAGAATATTTCCCTCTTTAACACATGTCATATCCTTTTGCCACTGACTTGCATTACAAGCATCACTGAATATTAGCTTTTAAATGAGGTAGGTCCACAGCTGTCATGAGACAACACAGTTGGTACAGATTGGACACTACATGTGTGACTTAAAACACCTTACTAAGGCTTTTCTGTTACTTTTACGTTCAGACTCAACTTTACTGTCATTTAACATGTCACAAAATCATTTTATGTATGTTAAAAAAATTAAAACATGAACTTCTCTGTCGCTCTCTCTCTCTT
This sequence comes from Dascyllus trimaculatus, assembly GCA_024666655.1. Taxonomy (NCBI): domain Eukaryota; kingdom Metazoa; phylum Chordata; class Actinopteri; family Pomacentridae; genus Dascyllus; species Dascyllus trimaculatus. The sequence goes on from JAMOIN010001392.1 coordinate 31,524, forward strand.
TCTCTCTCTCTCTCTCTCTTGCTCTCTCTCTCTTGCTCTCTCTCTCTCTCTCTTTCTCTCTTTCTCTCTCTCTCTCTCTTGCTCTCTCTCAACCTGCATCTGTGTGTCTCTGTGTCTGTGGTTGTGTGTGTATCTCTGTGTGTGTTTGTGTGTGTCTGTGTGTGTGTGTGTGTGTGTGTGTGTCTGTGTGTGTGTTTGACATGGGGGAAGGGCTGCAGCAGGACACACAGAGGCTGCTGGAGCTGGGGAGAGTGACAGGTTTCCCCTTTATATGACTCAAAGTTCAGAGGTGCATCGCGGCCGCACCGTTTCACTTTTGTGGAAGATTTTGACAACTTCTCAACTTTAAGGCCTGTTGTATATACTGGCCAAATTTCAAGACTATATCACTAAGTTTGGAGCAATGGAAAGTGCAAATGTCCCAAAATTACCTTCCTGTTACCACTCACTGACGCTTTGACTATGACTAAATTTTAAAATGTGGATGTGTTCAGAAGTGGACTGTTGTCCAGCACATGAAATTTGGGCCAGATCAGATCATGTCTGGCGGAGATATAAACACTTTAGTAGTCATGGCGAGATATCGAAGTTCGCCACCCAGCCACAGACACATCGTTTGACTACCAGTGACAGTTTTCTCCATGAATCATCATCAATGTCTTGAGGCTTATGTCACCACATTTCAGATGAATACGGTCAACCGGCTAATAACAGTACATTAAAATGTAAAAAGTCGCATTTCCTGTTGCCAGGAGGTGGCGCTATGACTGTGGATGAATATTGTCATATGGACGTGATCAGGGCAGGACGATGATCAAATGTGTAAAGTTTGAGGCAGATCAAAGCCTGTGAAGTGTATTTAGACAGCACTTGAATTTTTATGGCGAAACATCAAAGTTTAGGAGGCCGCCACGCCCACGCCCTCAGACTTTTGCGGAGCGTTTTGATAACTTTTAATCCCGAATCCCTGTTGTATA
>JAMOIN010001392.1:37500-59432 GCA_024666655.1 Dascyllus trimaculatus
CACACATGTGCAGCTCCCATGAAATATAAAATTTTTCGCCACTTCTGATGTGTTGGCAAATTTTCGTGAGTTTTTGAGCGCGTTCAGGCCCTCAAAAATGCAGTTCTTCCGGGAGAAGAAAAAGAAAAATAACGCATACAATTCCAATAGGGTCCTACGCACCGTTGGTGCTCGGGCCCTAATAATAATAAAAACGAATACAAATCCAATAGGGTCCTACGCACCGTTGGTGCTCGGGCCCTAATAAAATGTAAACATAAAATAGCATTAAAGTAGGGAACTTAAAATTAACTAAAAATGAAGTAAATAAAAAATAAAATGTAAAATATAATAAACCAAAAAGGCAAACTCTAGGTGTTTAAAAATTAAAACATGAATAATAATAAACTCTATTTAATAAACCCTAACAAAAGCAGAGTTACGACATGCCACAAAGAGTGAACTATCAAACAAATAAAATATTACTAAATTATACAAATTAAAATATTTTTATTATTCCGTGAGATTACCTAAAAATAACCCAAACAGGTCTTAGCTCAACTTTGAAACAGATTAATTTATTAAATCAAATGATCTTTACTTTCCTGTCACCAGCTGGCTGTAGGGTAAGAACACTCTGTTCTGTTAACATTATTTCTTCATATTTTTAGGCACTATTGCCTGATATCTTTTCTGATAACTGTTGACTATAAGTTCTCAGTTTTAGGACTTTAGAAGGTGAACAAAATAATGAAAACAACTCATGCCCAGGAAAGAGTCTTGCTCAGATATTATTGTCAAACACTGCCACAGAGGGGATAATAAGTTAAAGGTATTATCAGGATGTAATTATTGAGGTCCAGTAAGCAGAAAACAACTATTTTCACTAATAATTAATTTAATATTTTGAAAAAAATGGTCTCTTTACTCAAGCTACATGCTCACATCAGAAAATATAATAAAAAAACAAATAGACATACATATATATTTATATAAACTAAGAAAACCTTTGAAAAGTTAGACTGAACATTTTGAGTTACTGCTTGAAAAAAGCCTCAACTATCAAAATGTTGTTTTATGTTCTTTATGTCGATAACTCAGCTGCTGGTTTCGCCTCTATTTTTTTCTATACTTCGATTAGTTTCACGTTTGTCTGCTGATGAACAAAGAAAACAAACCACAGGGTCAGTGCATAAGCAGAACTGTATTCTGGGAGCAGAAAGCACCAAATGATCACTTAAATTATGAAAGAAGATGGACATTTACAGCAACATATTTACAATCACAGAGCAACACAAACCTCATGATAAAACTCCCATTCAATCAAGACGTTTACAGGCAAATAAATGGAGATATTAAGGCACTTACGGTATTTAAGTGCCTATAAAATACAAAATGTTTATTCTATGAAATGGTAGAACAAAGTGTTAGAAAAAAGACATTTTGAAAACTCACAGATTCAGAGTCACGGATACATAAAAGACAGCGTGCAAATAAAACAATCCAAACAGTCGTCACAGCAGTTTAAGAAAGCAGCTCCACGGGGATTTAGTTGGACAAGCAGTGGTTTCATGAGGCTGCGAAATCTATGAGTACAAAAAAAAAAGAGCAACATGAAAACCATCAGGAAGGTGGCCAGGCTGACTCACAGAAGAGGTAAATCTTTACAGAAATAATGCAGCATATTTATTTAATGTTTCACTCACATGCAAACATCTAAATCCAGTGTGAAATTAAAAGGACAGTCTCAGCTATAATTACAGTCACAGTATTAGATACACGTTTGTTTTAATTGCATATTCAGACCATCTTAGAGGAATAATTTGACATTTTGTGGTTTGTTTTCTGCCACATCTATCTGTTAAATTATGAAGCTGCAGCCAGGAGACAGTTAGCTTAGCATAAAGGGGGGATATTTAGGGGGGAGTGGTGGCGCAACAGGTTAAGCCTGGGGATACTGATCGGAAGGTCAAAGGTCAATCCCCCGTTGCGGCCCCCCAACCCCCGACTGCTCCCCGGGCGCCGCCATGTGGCAGTCCACTGCTCCTAACTAGGATGGGTCAAAATGCAGAGAGGAATTTCCCCAAGGGGATTAATAAAGTATAAATTATTATTATTATTAAAGACTGGAGACACTCTCATACACACAATACACCATACCTCACATAAAGCATCTAGTGGTTATTTTAACACTAAAACAAGATGTAATGTACTAATTACTGACATTTAGAGCTGCTAATATTTGATTATCAGTCTTATTTCGGCTGCATGGTGTGACTCACTCACTCTTTTCCTCACTGTGGAAGGTACCTGGTACATTTTTTGGTACCATCTCAGTTAAGGTTCCAACAAGCTGAGCCGACACCAAAAGGGGACGTGAAAACGCTGCAGACCATTGATTGTTCAGAGAGAATCATCACTAGCTCATACGTCCAACATGAGGGGTTTTTTCTTGAATCCAGATTTGACTGGTTGCGTAAAATGGCCAGTTCCATTACTGAGCACTGCAAATGGAAAAGGTGCAGGACTCTGGCTCACAGCAGTGGAAAAAAACACTTCAAAACATCTGAATTCTCTGGATAATCCACAGATTTGCAGTTTTGTACGGGGCAAAATTTTATGAGGCGACTCAAGGTGGCTTTCCAATGCAGAAACTCGAGGCAGGAAGCAACAACAGTCCCATTACGTGCCCCGTTAGTGTTTCTGTTCCATTGCAACTTAGGATCCAACAGCTTCGACCACGACATTAACTCTGAGTGTCAAAACAAGGACAAATGGTAGGTAGTGCATGCGAGTCTCATTCTGTGTAGAAAATAGAAGGAGGTTTGCTACGTTAGTATATGTGGTGAATTTTACGTTAAAGATGGCGACACTGGAGAGAGGAGAACTGCTAGTGGAAGAGGACAGAGGGCACAAAAATGGTGCTTGTTACTTTTCTTAATTTAAACGACCAGCATTGAGCTGCACACAGCAAATTTTCAAAGCAGCTCAGAACCACCTACCCTGAAGCAGGTACTATTTTACACCCTCAAAGTGGCCCTGAGACAGGATCTACAGGGGCATTCCTGCGGTCTCTTAAATGTTCAGAACGCCTGCAGGGTCCTACCATTTTAAATAGCTAAGCTACCAGCAAAAGCAACTGACCTCTTTGACCTTTTTGTTTCGTTTATTCACATGACCCAGTGTATAAAAAATGGAAATCTGCAAAACCACCGGTTGGTCAACTGATGAAATGCAGACGTTAATCTGTAAGGTTGCTGAGTATCAAGGTAAAGCTGGAACCTTGCACGAGATCAAGCACGAAGGCTGTTGGCTGCACACAGCGACCTAAAGGAACACCTACAGTGTTGGGAACAGTTAAAAACTATAGAAGACTATAGCATTAATGACCATAACAGCTGAAATGGTTCGGCCAGATGGACGAAATACATGTCAACAGACTGGAGAGCAGTTGGAGGGAAGGTGGCACTGACGTGGCAACAGCTTTGTTTGTGCTAAGCTAAGCTAACCGGCTACATATGAGAGCAGATCTTCGTCTCATCTACCTCTCCTTTTGGAAACGGAACCCTTTTTACCCTGCTAAAATGTTAAATTATTCCTCTAAGTATAAAACATTCTGCCTCTTTGGGCTTAAACAAACACAAACATAGAAATATAAAACTGCTGACTGAAGTGTTTCTCCCAGATGATGTATAGATTCCAAAACAGTCTGAAATCCCAAATGTGGTTTTGTCTGGTTTGCACTCTCCACATTAAGCTGGTCAGTTCCACCAGCAGTGCTGCTCAGCTGGTAAACGTAGTTCAGTATCCGTGTTGCAGCATACAGACGTCCAGAGGTTCAGCTGTATCCGTCGTTCCACTCCATGACTTTATCATATTCCTGGATCCTCTGCTTGATGTGCGACAGTTTGCTCTTCAGATACTCACAGCGCTCCTTCTTCTCCAGGAAAGTAGGGTCCTGGGAGGGTAAGGCAGAAACAACCTGAGTTTTCCAAGAGCAGTTACATTCTGTGTATGCATGGCTATGTTCTGCGTATTTCCTCTCTTGTCAACAAATTCCATGAAGGAATGCTTCGGTTTGGTATTTTCATGGGATTTGTTAACAAAAACGGTCACATCAGCCTCATGTTTTAATCTGCTACTGTGCTAAACTCCTGTATGGAGGATATCTTGGCTGAAAGACACTGTTCCTCTGCTGATATGAATGTCTGAAAACACCCTTTGTCTTTAAAAGAACAGAAGAAAACCAGCCAAATCTCTGTAATATAAACTAACACAGGAACACAATAAGAAAATAAGCTCACGTTCTTCTTCCTCTGGTACTCCTGCAGGATTCTGCTGATGCGATCCACCTCCTACAAACAGAGACAGAGGCAGGATTAAAGAGTGAAACTCAGTATAAAAATCAGGGGCAGCTGATGAGGAATGTGAGTGTGGAGGGAACAGGAAGGGCAAATGGGAACTTACAGGACGGGGAAATGGGGCACGGGTTTACAACAAAAACAAAGAATGCAATATTTCAGATGCACAATCAGACCACTTCCTGGATGAAGTCACTGCTGAGCTGATGTGACGCACTGGATCAGACTGAAAGTGGGTAAATGTGTCTACAGATGTAAAGTTACAGTCCAGTGTGCTGCTGCACTGAAACTATCTGTGTGTTTGTTGAAGGCGTAGCAGCCTGGAGGTCATACACTGATTAGACACATTAAAACAGGGGAAGTGAATGACATGGACATGTTTTTACAACAGCTCCTGTCAGTGAGGAGGATGTATTAGGCAGCAAGTGGGGAAGAGATGGCAACAGGATGAGATAAAGGCAACCAGGTGGCGACAGTGTGATGCTCTGGGCGTTGCTCTGCTCGGAATCTTTAGCATATGCAACCATATTTTGAGAGTGTGCGAGTTGAAATTTCACATGGCTGCATTTGTGCGAGTACATCATGGTCATTAGGCTGTCTTGGTGCCTCTCTGGCTGGCGTTGGGAGCTACTCCATCAGCCATACTGCTGGAAAGTCAAACTTTTACTTCTTCACTGGCCCAGTCAATCTCTCCCAACCTAATGCATAAAACAATCCATTTAGCTGGTTGTGTTCCATTGATTTAGCTGCTACAGCTAGTTATCTGAAATAACTGAATGAGGAGAGAAAGGTTGGGAGTTTGGCATCCTACAAATAAATCAACATAATTAACTGTTATTGACTCTTAAAATGTGCTCCGCTCCTGTAAAACTCTTCACATAGAAAACAGTCCATGTTGATAAAACACAGCTTGGGTAGATCTAACATTAGAACACCTTATTTCACTCTTTTCAAAATATTTTTTGGTCACACACCTGTCTGAGTGAACTGCAACCACCTAGCTGCATCTACCTTAACCTGCATGTGAGGCGTTTAGGGGACGACAGTAAATGGTAGTGCATTAATAAACAGATGTTCAGCAAGTGAGGAGTTTAGTCTGTTGAACCTCAGGAAAAGACTGGTGTCAAAATTAATGTAATTTCTGATTAAAATGTTTTGCCAATATCAAGTCTGAAGTCACCATCAATGCACAGCTAGTGTATGCAACGACAGCTATTTACCAGCATGTCAGCTTGATTAATACCAAGCTGTACCAACAAAGGGGTGGAGAGGTGCAACCAAATCATGTACTGCTGCTGCAGTTGCAACAGTACTGTTAGTAATTAAATTAGTCTAGAGCCCTGCCGGGTCTTTGCGGCTCAGAGCTGTTTAAGCAACATGAAGGGAACTTCACAATATCAGGCAGGTGATTTAAATGTTGTGGCTCACTGGTGTACATGTCAGGTCTCAGAGCCTCAGTATACATAAATGTAAAACACACAGAGCAAGATGTTTGTTAGAAACACCTGTGTTCAAACAATGATCCAATCAGCCAATCACATGGCAGCAGTACAGCATATAATCCTGCAGCTACAGGTCATGAGCTTCAGGTAATATTCACATTAAGTGTATGAATGGCCACAGAGACAGACAGAGGAGACTATAGGTTGTTAGACGCTACTCACCTCGGTCATAGTTTTGAAAAATTCATTGGATTCTGAACACACCGAAACACTAGGCTAATATTCTTAAACACACTTGAACACAAGGAGAGAAGAAGATGTGTTTACAGTTCTAACAAGGTTAATGTAGCCTTTGCTGAGTGTTATATATAGAAGTGTGAGAGGTGTGTGTAATCATTCACCATCTGGCTGCTCGGGTGCTGAGGCAGAGTGCGCATCATGGCGTCCATCTCGTCAAATTTCTTGAGGGTAGACTGCACATCCGAGTGCAGCTCCTTGTACTCAGCATACTGGTCGTTGAACACAGCTCGGTACTGGTCCCGCTCGTCATCTGACCGGATCACTGGGTACTTACTGCAAGAAGGAAAGGGAAAGTCATGATTCATTTGTCTTATCAGCAGAAAGGACACATAACATGCTACATATACTGCTTGAAGATTTAATTGCTCAATTTTAGCCCCCTGAACTGCAGGCTCTGTTTACATACATCAGACTGGAAACAAACATAGAACCAAATTAAAAATTTAAGTAGTAAATTATCTATAGCTAATACCTAAATACATCTCTGATTTATTGACCTGGCTTGTGCTCTGTTGATCAGTGACTTCCTGAGATGGAGTCCTGCTGGTTGCTAGTTTAAAACAAAGGTGATTGGACTTTTACCACCAGAGCCTCCACACTATGGACATCTAATCCGCCTACTGAACTCACTCAGTCTCTTTTAAATCTCTTCTTAAGACTATTCTCTTTGTCAAAGCTTTAAGAACTGAATGATTAATGTTTTTCTCATTTAATCTTCATTCATTTTACTGGTTTCACTTCCTCTGTGCATATGTCGCTTCCTCTTATTTTATCTGCTTAGTCTGGTTTTGTTATTGTAATTTAGTGAAGCGTTATACAACTAAAGCCTTGCCATGATGATGATAATGATAGTTAGATATATGTCTGTGTATTAACTGTGACCAAATCATGCAAACTACAGATGTGAATTTACTCTTAGTCTTCTGTGACATTAAGCTGAATCTCTATGACATTTTAAAGATCAAACAAAATTTCCACAAAACTATTTACTAAAAAGAACCGTTGGCTGCAGCCCCGCTGTGTACTCTATTTATTTCTCTTCACTTTTGTAGTTTCAGTGGTACTTACGCGATGTAGTCTGGCACAATAACAGGTTTTGGGATGTGTCCTGATGGTATCGTTCCCTGCAAAACCTTTGCAGGAGCAGCTTTTGGTGCAGCCTGGATGGGAACGACCGAGGAGCCCTGAACCTGCTCTGGGGTTCTGGGAGCTGGACCAGAAACTGGGACCATCTGCAGAGACACAGAAACACATGGCGTGAGCTACCTCATAAAATACAAAGAGCTATTCTGTCTTTATCAGTCCAGATGTGTGCTAATAAATCCTAAAGGGGCAGAATGCTTACCAATGACTGTCCAGCTCGTATGTCAGAGGGCTGCATCTGTACACAAACACAAAAATATAACAATAATAGAATAATAGAAATATTTTAAATGTAGAAAATAACTATGATTTCTTATTTTCTGAGCTCCTGCATATAAAACTCACAGCTCTGCTGTAGATGTTGCTGCATAATGTAAAGTAATGTGTGTGCTTAAGGGCAGTATGCACATTCATACGGTACCAATACCCATGTATAATTGTTTTGTGAGTTTTGCACATTAAATCTTAACTCACATTATTTTCCCTGTAATAGTCCAATAAACAAAACACCTCCAAGCATTTCACTTGTTAAGTGAAGAAAAAAGGGAAAGTATCACTGGATTAACATGCTGTATCTCAAATAGAAAACTGGAAGGAGTTAAAAATAATAATAATTCAGGACACAGCCAGCCTAGCTGCAGTCTTTATGCTCGGCTAGGTGGAATGACTCCTGGCTGTGGTCATAAAAGTGACACCAGTAGCATGATCTGACTCTCAACAAGAAAGCAAATAATCATAGAAGGTGTGACCAAAAAATTCTGAGGTGTGCAGGTAGTGTGTCACAGTTATACCTGTGCAACACGTCACAAGTAACGGTAAACATTCAAGATGTTGCTTGACATCGCAATATCAACTTTAGACCCTGTGTTATACATGTTTCTGTGACTTTGAGCTGCATTTGTGATTTCTCCATGGAGCTCAAACTGTCACAGAAAGAAAACACGTCATTCTGTGTTAGTAAACAAATGAGACAATCAAGCCTTCATGAGCCGGATCATCACTGGTCACCTGAGGTGGGTCTGCAACTACCATCAAGACAAAAAGGGCAGTTTTCACTGATGCAGAGCCACATTCTCCAAAACTGAGAAGGAGCATTAGGTCAGAAGCACCAAGAGCATGCTCGCTGTTTTCTTCCACATTCACATGACTGTGCACCAGGAATTCATCCCCTTCAAGGTAATTTTGTTGTAACGTCCTGAGGTGTCCGAGGGAGAAGATTCACTGCAAATGGCCTAAATTGTGGTGCAATGGCATCCAATGTGCTGTGTACCTGGTCACAGTGAGGTGATTTAGGATTTTTTTTTGGCCACAACAACACAATCCTTGTTTTTTAACCTGCCCTACTCACCAGATTTGTCTCCCTGTGACTTCTTCCTTTTCCCACTTTTCATAGTTTAAGCGCTCACTGCAGATGATGCTTGACATTTTTTACAGAACAAGACTTCCGAGGAGTGTTACAAACATTGCAGGAGCACTGACAATGATGTATTGCTCCACAAGGAGACGACTCTGATGGGGATGACATCCAAATTTAAATGACGTCCAATTTTTAATTTTATAGGCACAGTCTATAAGCTTTTTGATCGCACCTAGTATTTACCAAAATGTTGGACAATATATTCGAAACCACTATTTACACAAAGAAATAAACACTAAAACAGTGCACCAGCACAAAGCACTTTTGTTAAAGCTAGTTTTTCCTCTGCAGCACATGCTACCTAACCTGACGAGGCAGATGCTTTGTTTCACAGAACTACCTGAAATGTTGTGCTGGTTTAGAAAAAGACAGGTACGGGGCGACCCAACAGCCTGTTAGGGCACATACCACATCACTGAAAATGCCTTCAAGCAGTGCGTCTCTGCTCTCTTTTGTCACATGACCTGTCCATCTACACTGCTACCTACCAATAAACAAAGAAAAAAAGACAAATAACTAAGAAAAAGAAACACAAAGGCACTTTCAGAAAGTATTCATCCATGGAGTTCATTAAATGTCATGATACAGCTGTGGTCATGTGACATAAGCCACTCCAACAGAGTGTGTCATGTGATGTGGCTGCTCAAGAGGCCCAGATTATAGCCTGGTGGCTGTCTACGTGTACTTCAGCTTACATACAAAAGGAGAACTCTGGTCAGAAGGCATTAGGTGTCACAGAAGACTTTCTCATGGTGATGTTTCACTAGCTAAACCCTACAATGCTCTCTGCTGGAACTGCTGGTAGTCTGGCCAAGGGCTTTCTCGGGTTGCTACATTATGAATCAGTAAGTGGCTCCATCTGGTAGCACAACCAGGTAAATATGTATATTCAGTAAATATATTTACAATCAGTTAAATTATTAACAGCAAGCAATTGATACACGCTTATTCATTTACATCCATAGTCTGAATCACGGTGGTTTAGTCACATGTATACAGCCTAGAAGACTGGAAACATGGATTCTCACAAGCAACCAGATTCCTCAAAAAAGTAACACACTGCCAGCACTCAGGTAAGATTCACAGACTCCACCTTCCCACGCCTCCACAACTTTAAGCTTGTGTGCAAATATGTGGTTTGTTGCTGAACTACAGTGTGTGTGAGTGTTTGCAACACCCTGTTTTCAAGCAATCAAGGTGACAGATAGTGTTGAAATGATGCTTTAAGCTAAAGAAATACTGCTCAGAAATCCCTGGACCCAACCCAATAAACAGAGCCAGACAAAGTGAAGCTGGCTGATATCTTCTTACCTCCTGACCGTACTGCTCCCGGTATCTGCGAGCAGCTTCGTGCCTCCATAGCTTAAGACACACGATTGCTCCAATCAGATACACGACCATGGTGACAAACAGGAAGATGATGGCAGCGGTCTGGCCTGCCTCCGTCCTGCAGAACACTCCGTTAATGCCGTTGTTGAAGACCGGGTAGGAGCAGAGCCCTCCGCGGGTCGTGTCTCGGACATAGACGATGCCTGGCAGACAAAACACAGAGAGAGGGACATTAAAGGTTCAGTTAATCTAAATTTCAAAAACAGGATATTTACTGACATCAAGCCAAGGGGTTTCGGTGTTTTTTGGTCTAATTTCTTCAGTGATGAAATGTGAGAATATTTACATAACGATAATTTTGAGGTACTTGTACTTTCCATTTTATGCTACTTGATACTTCTACTTTACCACTATTGAGAAGTAAATATTGTACTTGTGACTTCACTACCTTCAATTGACAGCCGTAGTTTCTGGCTACTTAACAGATGAAAATTTCACAGAACTTATTTAATGTTTAAATGAACAGGGGACACTAAATTGAAATTGATTCATATCAGATATAGCTGGTATACTGCAGTCAAATGAGAGTATAAAGCAATATTAACTGACCAAATTTCAAAATATAGCCAAAGAACCTTTGAGAAATAGCTAGCCTTATTCAGTTAAAAAGAATCTATAATTGTACTACTTGTTTGATACTTTTGTGGCCGTAACACTAAGCTGGCTTGTTTTAATTCCAGCAATTCAAGTGGCAACGTAAGACACAGATACACTGCTGTTGTTTGTGTATACGTTAAACAACAGGCTGGTATTAGAATTTGTTTTGCATAAGGCTGCTGGCCAAGTATACAAGCACAAATAAGGCACTTTCAAGTGAGTGACTGTGCAGCATGTGCGCCTAATCAAAGGTTGGGATGTGGGGCTTTGAATAGAAACTGTGAAAACAAGGAAATTTGCAGATTTTTTCCAGTTACAGTTTAAAATTGTGATATTTCATCAAAATCACTTTATTCCGCTCGTTTCACTAAGAAATTCTCCAAAAACAAGCTATCTGATGCTGTGAAAAAACTAAAAAATTTGCGGTCCTTAATGCAACGATGAAGCCATCAGTGGTTCAGCTGTGACCAACATCCTGGTGAAAAAATCTCAAAACAAGATTGAGAGAAAAATAAAAGATGTTGGATAAGTAAAATAAATGCAGCATGGCTCTTAAACAGGATACAGAGATGCAAGTTTTTGGCATTTTGAAACATCTGTCTAGAGCTGATTTACAGAGTAGTGTTAAAATGCCAAGTTTGCTGTAAATAATTAAACAACTACCACATGTGAAGCCATCATTTCTAGTACTTGTGTGTAGTATTTATTCTAATATTGGAAAAATGTGGTTCATTCCTCTTTAACGCTTTTTGTCACAACTGTGTCAAACTGCACAAAAGACATTTCTGAGTTATCTGTCCTTCTAGTCATGGTTGTGTTGTTTCCATAGATGTGCGAGACTTCATAGTGCAAAGAAAAATGAGCCCTAAGTGAGTAGAAATGTGACAGGAGTAAAGAAAACTGCTTGGAGTCTGGATGATTATAGGTCGGCTCAAGTGCTAAACTCTGAAAATGTGACTTCGCACAGTTGGACCAGTCAAGGACTCTGGCTTGCAGCACTGGAAAAAACTGTTTAAAACACACAGATATTCTGGATAATCTAAAGATCAACAGTTTTCAAGATGTGCCTGTGTTGCCTACCTGCTGCCATGTAGAGCACAGCCAGAGCCAGGTTAAGGACGAACTCGGTGAGAGGCCACCAGGAGGAGTCCAGCAGGATTGTGCGGTAGTACATGGTCATTCCCAGCACTAATACAATCACCGTCACCAGCCAGGCCAGCCCTGCCACCACCAGCACAAACGGTGTCTTGGGGCCACTGTAGTAGGATCCACCTGTGCCGGCGCCGTAGAAACCCCCTCCATATGCTCCTCCATATGCTCCTCCAGGAGACGAGTATCCAAACGTGTTGAACCAGGTGTTGTCTTTGTGGATGTACGCACAGACACAGGCGAACACAGCCGCCCCCAGCAGCAGCTCCACGCAGCCCAGAATCCTCAGCAGTCCTGCCCACGACTTCATGTAGGCGTAGCGCTGATGATACTCCTCCACTCGCTCGCTGTAGGTCAGACCGGTGTGGTGGGTGTGCCCCGACACGGACTCATGGCCTTCCCGTGCTTCCAGAAGCTCCTTGCGTGAGTTGTAGCTGCCACCTGAGCCGCCATAGGGATCCCGGTATGATCCAGGGACGGAGGGGGAGTGTGGGGGAGAGCAGCGCACTCCCTCGGTGGTGCTGTTGTTGTTGTTGTATGAGGCGGCAGGCATGGACCACGTCTTGTTGCTGCTGCGGTTGCTTCCTCTGAAGAAGTTCTTCCAGGAGTCGGGGATGAAGCGGTGGACCGGTTTGATGTCGATTGCAGGGTCGAGGTCTGGGTCGGCGTCGTCCTCGCTGCCACTGGGATCGAACTCGGGGCCCACAGGAGGCTGGTCGGGCAGCGGAGGAGGTGGAAGAGGGTCAGCGCTCTGAGCCAGATGAGGCACTCGCTGCTCTCTCAGTGGCTGCAGGTTGTAGGAATCTGCTCGGGGTAGCGAGCCTTGGGGAACCTGGTCATAGTGGGGCGCCTGGCGGACACGCTCAGTGCGTCCGTAAAAGCCTCCTCCATAGGACATGAGGATGGTGATGGTCCCTGGAAATATTCACACATCATAGCATATTGTTAAACAGGAACTTCATCTACTGAAAAAAAACACTAACAATTCTGATATTTTATTGATTGGTAAAGCCTTTTATTAAGTACAAAGACCAAACCAAGGTTCTTTTGGATCAAACATAAATTGTCTCCAGTTGTCTAAGTACTTATAGTCCTGTTGCATTTACCTGCCAGTGAATATTTTGCATTTTTGCTTGATAAAAGACAGAAAAAAATGAATAATCAACTGTAAAATCCCGGCTAGTCATTCAATAAAATGATAAGATTAACTGGTTAAACACTAGATTATTGACTTGCTCCTTGTTGGTTTTATAAACACTCAGGCCATGACACGATCCTGAAGCTAAATATGATAAGAAAGTCAGTTTACAGTCACAAAGACACAGAAGAGGCGGCTGAAAGAGAGAGAATGGCAACGAAAGACAGGTGTTTAGAGTCTCTGTGTTTAGTATCGTAATCCCCCTGCTCTCTTTTTATCTCTTTAGGGTGATTTTGTGTCTCTTCGCTGTAGATTTGTCTGTTTGCAGTGATTTTGCATGATTTTTGTGTCTCTTTTAATCTGGTTTTTATTTCTTTGTGGTCCGTTTGTGTCTCTTTGTGGTAGTTTTGCACCTGTTTGCAGCCGTTGTGCATCTAGAGGTGGTCTTTTAGTGTCCCTTTGCAGTAATTTTGTCTGTTAGGAGTAAATTTGCATCAGTATTCTGCCTCTTTTCAGTTGGTTTATGTCATTTTCCATCTCTCTACAGTCATTTTGAGCCATTATGTTCGTTGTTGTGTATATTCACAGATATTTTGACTGTAGCAATGGATCTTTTCAATGTGTCTGTCTGTGTTAATATGGCTTCCTTTTTTGGTCAGCTCCACGTCTTTGTAGTAATGAGTCCCTTTGTGGTAGTTTTGCATCTGTTTGCACCTGTTTTGAATAGAGAAATTGTCTTTTTATGTCTATTTGTAGTCATTTTTCCTGTTTGCAGTAGTTCTACATCCATTTCTCTGTATTTCGCATCCCTGTTTAGTTGGTTTGCATCTCCTTATAACAGTTTTGCATCAGTTTCCATCTCTCTGTAGTTTTTTGAGCCTTTGTGTTCATCCTATTTTAATTTGCATATAAAAATGGTCCTTTTTGATGTGTCTGTAGTAGTTATGAATCTGTTAGTGTTAACTGGGAATCTCTTTCTGGTCAGTTCCACCTTTTTAATGGTCTGTTTGTGTCTTTCTGATCATTATGAGTGTCTTTGTGGTCACTGTTTATGTTGGCAGTAGTTTTGCTTCCACTTTGCATCTGTTTAAGTGTGTTTGCATCTCTTTCTGTGCCATTTTCCAGGGTTAGGGTTATACCTGTAGTCATTTTAAGTCTGTTGCTGTGGTCATCTGTTGTCTATTTTGAATAGAGTTGAGTTTAGAGACTTTGGGCCAGGGGCGTCTGGATCCCTTAATCCCCTGGGCATGGTTCTGACAGGCCTTTTCAGTAATTTGTCCGTAAGTAAATGAATGTTTGGTACTTTTACTTGGATGACCTGATTATTCAGTAATTGCTAGTTAATTTTCTGTCTATCCAATATTTCTTTAAGCTCTAATCATACAATTACCAAATCACATCAGGAACAGAACAGATCAGGCAAAGAATGAAAGAAAGAAGCGAAAATAAAAATTTAAAATACAAAATATGAAATCGTCCTAGACTGACAAGAACTTCATATTAGACATTCGAGCCCCACATTCATGCAAATGTATCGAGGAGCACTGAGCTAGAACAGCTAACCCCCAGCACATGATGCCACCAGAGAAAACACCCTTCAGCCAGAGCCCTCATGAGTGAAGATCCCAGCATCATTCATGCAAGCCGAATCAAGAATGCATTTCTGTGCTGCAACCAGACACAGTCCCTGAATTCTGCCGTTGTTGTTGTTGTAATAACCGCGGGTGTGTGCAGACAGCACAAAAATACATTCTTGACCAGCAGTCAGCCCCTGAAAGCCAATTTCTTTGAGAGGATTCGACCTCGAGAGGTTGAAAAAGTATGAACTGTGCTTGAATACCTCTTTCACACGCAGTCACTCAACACGACTTACATTGGCTTGCAGGTCAGAATGCAAACCTTGTATGAACATACAGTGTGCTGAAGAATCACCTGTCGAGACAAGCAGAGATAAGGAGATAAACAACATGCTGCAAAAGAACACTCACGCTCATTCTTGTAATAAATCCTTTGTTCATGAAGGTTTTACTGTTTCTTTTAGTGTTTAAACTGTTTAAGCGTTCATTCAATGTGTAGGATCATTTCAGATCCTGCAGTTTGTGGCGCTGTATTATGTATAATACAATTCAACAGGTAAAATGTGCAGAAACAGGCATAACGTATCATGTAGATAAAATAAAGATTGTGATATAACAGAGTTCAATTTGCAGTAATGAGTGCAAACAAACGCAGACGAGCTGGAAATGTTCACTTTTCAGAAGCTGTTGAATAATTCTCTGGCATTTCATTGATCTGTCAACATCTGGATGAGTGGGAGAACGATTGCACATCGTGCAAAGGAATAAGCCTGTTCAGTAATGGGGGTCGATGATTATAATGAAGGAGATCCATAACTGATACTTGGAACCAACATACACTCACCAGCCACTTTATTAGGCACAAAAGGGAAATCTTACTTCATCCAGTACAACAGCTCTGCTAACGAAGCTCCTACATTTACAGTTTTTCTTCATGTTGTCAAAAAGGTGATTATTCTACTTTATGTTTATTATTGAGGTCACAAGGTGTATTGCACTTAATATTCCTAATATTCTGGATATACAGGAAGTTTGGAACTTTTCAAAACAAAATAAGATGTTTGAGGACATTACTGTGTATCCAGGATACTTTGATGGGCATTTTTCACCACTGTCTGCCCATGTTTTATCGGCCAAATGATTAACTGTGACAATAACTGACTGATTAATCAATAGTAAAGATAATTTAGTTGTTACAGGAGGATGTGGATACATCGGCCCTCTCTAATATTATCTCAGCTCTAACCAGCAGCTGGATACATTTCCTGGAACCTTAAAAATTAAATTGTCAGCCACTTAAGCACGAGAATGCATGAGTGAAACATGTTTCCATTTGGATGGATTTCCTTTAATAACTGATGGACTTTACTATACAAAATGTGAGGAAATAGCAAAGAGTTGCTAATGATTAATAATCACTGGTGTCCAAGTTTACAAATTTAAATAGCTTTTGCTGTCCGAACAAATATTAGAAACCTTCATAGAAGACCGGGAAATTACTAAATATCCCCATAAAATATTTGAGAATAATACTGTGGATGGATGTTTAAATGTACATTTATTATATATTTATATATTTTTATTATATAATTTATATTATTATAATTATTAAAGTTTCACTGGCCTTATTCTCATTTTATCTGCCTTTGTTTTTTTTCTATTTTTGCTAAGCACATTGTTTAAAAAAACATAGTGCTACATATAAATACATTCTATTAATATTTTTAATAATTATATTTCATAAAAGGCTGCACAGTGGCTCCGTTGTTCGCACCGTCGCCTCACAGCTAGAAGATCCCCGGTTCGCGTCCCGGTTAGGACCCTAACAGAGGATTAAGCGGTGTATAATGGATGGATATTTGATCAATTAGTTGATTAACAAAGCTGCCTTAATGATCGAATAACCATTGAAGTCAACTATGAAGAAAAGCAAGCAACGCAAAGCCCTAAAATGTGACAGTTCAATTATTTTCTGTGCCTGACTTCATATTTACGAGGTCTGGAACTTTTGGTTGCACAAAATAAGACATTAGAGTACTACAGGGACAGGCAGACCTGAAGAAAGGACCTGAACACCACAGATATGATCAAACATAGCGGTTCCAACCAAGCTGGACTGAATTCTTTGTGCATGTCATCAGCAGGCTGAGTCAGTTATCAGGCTGCTGTTAGAATAATCCCGTTAAACAGGGACTCTCTGCCTCCGTCCTACAACCATGCCGACCCTCTGACTGCTGAGCTGGAGGAGGCCTGATAACCGACCTGCGGACCTTCAGCTGGCTCTCAGCCAGAGACTCGGTCAGCGGGAAAACTCACTTAAACACGTCTCTGTGACTCCATGTTCAGCTCACATTGTATTTCCTGACCGCTTTTCTACGGTAAATCTGTGTTTTCCTGTCTAACGCGGCGGATTTTACAGCTTTTTATCCGGTAACAGCTTCGGCGGAGAACGTAAACTTTCCTCGGAGTGTCCGTGAAGTTGACGCAGCGGAAAGTTTAGCGCATAAAAACTTTAATGAACAGACAACAGAATGCTGCTGGTTGGTTTTCAGCTCCTTACACACACCCGGACTGTAAAACATGAGACATGAGAGCAGACTGCGGGGCTCCTACCTTGTTCGCTCGGCTTCCTTCTCTTCCTCTTCTGTCTCCCATTTCAGTAACGTTACACCACAGGTTTCCCTCGGAGCCGACCACGTGACCCGCCCATCCCTGTGACGTCAGCACTGAGCTGCAGTGTACCTGTGGTGTTTAGTGTTCAGTAGCACACCTGAGACAGACACACACACACACACACACACACACACACTGATACTGTGACTCACTGTCCCACCTACTGCTGCTGGAAGCCTGCTGTCTAATCACTAGTCAATAATCCATCAATGCTTTAGTCAACAATAAGGTGTCTTTAGTGAATTCAAACTCTGTATCAACTTTTACTGAGAGAACTCTGGTCGTCTCTGTACATGTTTGGTTGGAGTACTGAGGGGTCAAAACCAGAGGGCCTGGGTCCCACAGTCTGATGTGATGTTTCTTCTAGTCAGTCACAAAGAGACACAAAACTATATAGTCACACACTGACTATACAGAGAGACAAGATGACACACAAATAAACACCAAATTCAATGCATAGGGATTCAAAATGACCACCAATAGACACAAAGTGAGCAGAGAGAGATGCAAAATGACCACAAACAATTACACAATGACCACAGAGAGATGAGAAACACTGGACACATTTCCACTGTACACAGTTTGCATTAATGAACAGGTGCTGGACTAATGCGACATTTTAAAAGCAGCCGGTGAGCAGAACATCTGCAAGGAGTTTCAGTGTGAGCACTAGATGTCACTCTGTAGTTACACAACTACGCACACTGGAGCTTCTATCAGTTTATCATTACAAAAATCTACAACTACCTTTGGTTTTATTGAAATGTTTGAACTACTGACTGCTACACGCAGTATTTGATCTGTGTGAAAACAGCTAATAGACTGTAATCACTAATCTATTCAAAGCATCTACTCAGAACAGAGATCTGTGCTCATGAAATGGGAATTATACAAACAAAAGAAAAGATGCACAGAAGTCAGCATTAACAGTAGTTTTATGTGTTGAATATGCATAAATATACATATTGTGCATTTCAAATCTTGTGAAGACAAAGTTCTGTAGACAGAAGGTGTAAATGGCCTCAGTGCAACAAAGAGTCTGTATTTTTAACATGTTTGTGTACTGATGCAAACAACAGTTTCCAGTCTTCCTCACTGCCAGGAATATGTATTTAGTGAGAGATACTAAATGCTTTTACTTAATTATCAATATTTTGTTTTGATTATTTATTTATTGCTTTTCTTTGTTGTTTGGATACTTGGGTTCTAACCATAACACTAATATAATACATCAGCATTGCAATCTTAATTGTAGCATTGCCATTTTTTCAGTCACTTAGTTTTTTTAAAGGGATTGTATTAAACCTGATTTCTCACCAGTTAGAAGCAGGTGCCGGCTTTGTGCATGTGGCTGAATGAAGCAGGAGGTACAGTTAAATAGCACAAGAGGTTGTTAAAACCTCGACTCTTTTTCTATTTACATGAGCATTCATACACTTCAAAGTAGTGTGTTCTCCTTAAATTACTCCAGTTTGTGTTTTCCCCTGTATATATGACAAAACAAAACACAGACGACGAAATAGTTATAAAAACAATGGTTCATCAGTCACCATCTGCAGCTCTAACATTCCTCTCAGTCAGTCGGCTGCTGCTGCACATCAGAGTGGTCTTACTGATTATAACTTTCTCATGAAAGAACATCTGATCATTTTGAAATGCTCTATAACACACCGCTGCCACTGCTGCAGGAAGCTGCTGAGAGCTGGTGGATTTAAAACCTACACGTTTTAATGTGTTATTTCATTTATAATACAAAATATGCTTTTAAAATTTTGTTATTGCATGAAAATTGGTAGCACGTATATCAGAGGACAAATCTGATTAATAAAGAACTATAGTGATCAAATAGGAAAAGTAATGGAGGAACTATCAACAGTCAGCATTAAGAAATGATCAAATCACTGCATCTTTGAGTGCATGTGATGTGTAGCCTTGTTATGGTGGTTTGGATGACACATTTAGAGACTAACTGTGTTTAAATATTTTTATGAAGTCATTATCTTAGATAAAAAGAAATAAAATGTACTGTGCATTATTAGAGTATGTATCTGAACACCTATCAGTGTAATCTCTTCAATGCCTTTAGTGGTTTAAACACTTTTTAATGAGGAAAATGTATGTGTGATTAAAGAAAAACTGCTCATTGAAAAATCAAAATCATCAGACAGTGAGTCAAAATAATAAGACTGGTCATTTTTATCATACATTCTTATTGCACTGTATATTGTTATTTGCATTTTACATAGTTTATAGGACCTTTACCTTATTTATAAGATCCATCCATCCATTATCTATACACCGCTTAATCCTCTGTAGGTTCATGGGGGGGCTGGAGTCTATCCCAGCCAACTCAGGGTGAAGGCAGGGGACACCCTGGACAGGTCTCCAGTCTGTCACAGGGCTACACATAGAGACAGACAAACAAGCACACTCACATTCACACCAATTTAGAATCATCAGTTAACCTCAGCATGTTTTTGGACTGTGGGAGGAAGCTGGAGTACCCGGTGAGAACCCACACTGCACAGGGAGAACATGCAAACTCCACACAGAAAGATCCCAGGCGCCGTAACCGAGACGCGAACCGGGGATCTTCTAGCTGTGAGGCGATGCTGCTAACCACCGAGCCACTGTGCAGCCCTATTTTTAAATCACTCAGGTAAATTCATATAATAAATATTTGTGTAGGGCTTCGACCTTGATATTTAAACTTGTGAGGTAAATCCATAACTTAAATGCTATTTTTGCTACTGAAAAGCACTTTTGTTCAATGGCTGCTGCTTTAAATGACATATATAAATAACAGTGACTTGACTTGTTAAAATGTAACATTGTTTTCTTTATTTTACTTTTACTTGAAAACTTGCTGTAGCTGGGCCGGTGTAGGTATGACGGAGCAGGGTGGGACACTCTTGTCCATTGTACCACCTATCTCTGACTGATAGCGGCCCTCAACGTCTGTTTTCAGGAGTATTTTTAGCAGCACTATCATTTGGTCCAGATAATCAGAGCAGAGGATAGACAGAGCAGAGGTGGGCAGTTATTGGAGACCTTAGACTGCATGTAAATGATGGACGTAGCCGACAGAGAAATGAAGCCTTAAACCTGCTTTCTTTCAATCAGCCAGCAGGGGGCGACTATTCCAATCTATAATATATCCAGAAGTCTATAAGACAATGAGTCTACGTCTCACTTGATCACCTCAGTGAACATTTTCCTAATGAGTTTATGGTCCTATTTGCTCGTTTCAAGTCTCCTTTATTAGTGTGACATTCATTTGGTAAGTCATGTTGCACAGGTCTCAACGATAACTAGTTAAACTCAGAGAGGAAACATGGGTCATTTTTTTCTCCTCCCAATGTCCTCATCTAGTAGCAGTCTTCTAATCTCTAACATCAACCAGCATGAATTCTCCTCATAGACAAATATAACAAAACAACTGTTTGTTGTTGTTTTTTTGCACTTGGTGTTAACGTCATAAAGTAGTCAGATTTTGCATTGCAATGGAAACAGAAAGGCTAAAAGGCAGATTACAAGGCCATTCCTTTTCACCACCTAGCAGTGGAAACCCACCCATCCGTGATCCTCTGACTTTTCTTCTAGCAATACCATGAAGTTCACATTTGCAAGGTCAGAGTAAAATGTCTCAGCACATGTACATTAAAAAAATAAATAGAAAAATACTGCAGGTGTTACTTCTCATGATAATTTAGAAGGAATTCCTGGTTATTTCAGGTGAGCCTCATGTACAACACCATAACTGCTACTAACTGGTGATAAATAAGGTCAGAGCGGCTCAGTTTAAGGGGTTAAACTATCGTGTAATTTAATTACCATGTAATTTAACCCCTAACCCCTAACATTCAGTGACTGTGTGTTACTATCTATACATTATTCACTTAGCATCATCATCATCTTCATAGTTATTACTGACTAAATTACTTTGCACTGAACTAACTAGATAACTAAAGCCAAAGAGGCCGACTTCCCCACATACGTGATCTCAAGGCACTTCACATAGTAAGGTCAAGATCTTACAATAATCTGTTGTAGCCAGAAACCCAACAAACCAAAGGATGTCCTTTAAGCAGCTCCCTGGCAACATAAGGCAGAAAAAAACTCACTTTCAAGAGTCAAGTCTAGTCCAGTCACCATTAGTTATACAGCACATTTAAAACAGCCGTTGCACCAAAGTGCTTCCCTGTTAAAAAGATTACAACTGGTGTTACAGATTAACCTAGCAAGGTTTAAATATTGGAGTTCAGACCAAATGATGGTATTTATGCTATTTGGCATATTAGGGAGTAAACCCTACAAAAACACATCAATACTACTTTACCTGACTATAGTACAGTTTGAGGCTGAGACCTTACAGTGTTATTAATTATGGAGAATAACATAACGAATGTAATGATATAGCTAAAACAGAACCCAACTTAACTAATATAAATATTAAGGCTGAGACCCTACTGCATTAAAAAGATTAACCTGACTGATTTAGAGCTTAAGTTTTGGCCCCACAAAAACACACATGAAACCCCCCCAAATCCAAGGATTTCCTGGATCTGCTATGAGCAAGCTTTGTTTTTACTTAGTTTTAATTTACGTGGATCATTTAGAATTTTTGATCTGTTTATTTCACAATATTATTTGTATTTATTTATTATTATCATCTTGTTATTTTTTCATATTTTATAAAATAACAAACCTCCAGCAGAATCAGGCTCAGGGAGGGCAGCCATCTGCTTCAACTAGTTAGGGTGAGGG